>JAJSRW010000976.1:27500-30000 GCA_022414725.1 Microglena sp. YARC
ACAAACACAGACAAAGGTAGAACAAGCAGTTCCCCACCACCCCTCCCCTGCCCCTGTCTCCCCTGCCCCCTGTCTCCCCTGCCCTGCGCCCCCTCCGGACTCCTGCCTTGCCCTGCATAACCCTACCTACCTACCCACCCACCTACCTACACACTCACCCACCCACCCTCCCTGCCCACCCACTAACTAACTGACTAACTCACCCTGACTCTGTCGATGATGCCTGTCAGTAGCCCTCGAGTCACCTTCGTCAAACGATGCTCAGGTCCAAGCTTGGCCTACAGTTGCAATGGAGGGCAGAGATTGGAGTTCATTAGTGACGTTTTTGCTTTAGCCCCTCCTGATATCGAGGTTGTGAAATTCTCGTTAGCCTATTTGACCTCCCCTGGACTGTAACAAACACATACACGTACAAGCAGCAATGGAGGGCAGAGATTGGAGTTCATCAGTGCTTGTTTTTGCTTTAGCTCCTCCTGATATTGAGGTTGTGAAAGTCCCTTTAGACTATTAGGCTACCCCTGGACTGTAACATACACATACAGATACAAGCAGCAGTCGAGGGCAGATATTGGAGTTCATCAGTGCTTGTTTTTGCTTTAGCCCCTCCTGATATCGAAGTTGTGAAAGTCCCTTTGGACTATTAGGCTACCCCTGGACTGTAAAATACACATACACATACACATACAAGTAGCAGTCGAGGGCAGAGATTGGAGTTCATCAGTGCTTGTTTTTGCTTAAGCTCCTCCTGATATTAAGGTTGTGAAAGTCCCTTTAGACTATTAGGCTACCCCTGGACTGTAACATACACATACAGATACAAGCAGCAGTCGAAGGCAGATATTGGAGTTCATCAGTGCTTGTTTTTGCTTTAGCCCCCCCTGATATTGAGGTTGTGAAAGTCCCTTTAGACTATTAGGCTACCCCTGGACTGTAACATACACATACACATACACATACAAGCAGCAGTCGAGGGCAGATATTGGAGTTCACCAGTGCTTGCTTTTGCTTTAGCCCCTCCTGATATCAAAGTTGTGAAAGTCTCGTTAGCCTATCTGGCTACCCCTGGACTGTAACATGCACACATTTAAACACATACACATACATGCAGCAGTGGAGGGCAGAGATTGTGTCACGCCAATGTCATTCCGCATCCCGGGGCAAGTTCCTGTAGCCTATCTGGGCACCCCTGGACTGTAACAACCACATACATGCAGCAGTGGAGAGCTGAGATGGAGTCAAGCCAACATCATTCCGCATCCCGGGGCAGGTCCTTGTAGCCTATCTGGCCACCCCTGGACTGTAACAAACACATACATATACATGCAGCAGTGGAGAGCTGAGATGGAATCAAGCCATCGTCATTCTGCATCCTGGGGCAGGTCCTTGTAGCCTATCTGGCCACCCCTGGACTGTAACAAACACATACATGCAGCAGTGGAGAGCTGAGATGGAATCAAGCCATCTTCATTCTGCATCCTGGGGCAGGTCCTTGTAGCCTATCTGGCCACCCCTGGACACAACACCAACACACACACATACATGCAGCAGAAATGCCCCCCTCCCCACCACCACCACCACCACCACACACTCACACACAACCTGAGGGAGATGTGGTGGTGGTGGTGTGTGTGTGGGGAAGGGGCTCCACCAAAAAGGAACAGAAGAGGATGCAAAGGCATGTGACAAAGCATGCACCCACCCTCTGAGAATTCTGAGAATTCTGAGTATCTCATAGTCTGAGAATTCTGAATATTTTGAGAATTCTGAGTATTCTGAGTATTCTGAGTATTCTGAGAATTCCGAGTACCGTATTCTGAGAATGATGATATTCTGCGAAAATTTTGACTGAAAAAGTGAAGGTACAAACAATAAACTACGAGACCCAAATCCAAAGTATCCCCTCAATTGCTTAAACATGACAAAGTAAGCACCTGCCCTGTAAATGAGAAACACATTGGCTGAGAGGACTGAGGCCTTGGTGAGCAAATGCTCTCTGTTGCTGAGGTAGGAGGCCTCATATTGATAGACGTGACAAACAAACAACTTTTTGTTTCGTGTGATGCGTTACCATTCCGTTGCTGCATGGCGACGCACGAGTCTGGCTAAACTAGTCAGAAATGCCCCCCACCCACATTAACACCCACCCCACACCCACACATACCCACACCCACCCACACAACAAACCCACCCTGTAGATGACAAACACCTTGGCGGTGAGCACTGAGGCCTTGGTAAGCAAATGCTCTCTGTTGCTCAGGTACGAGGAGATGACGGATAACGAGCGCATCTTGTCGATTGAGCGAGCTAGCTGCACCAGGTTCATTCCAATCTACGGAGACAGTTGGTAGGTTAGTTGGTTGGTTTTGTGCGTGAGCTACACCAGGTTCATTCCAATCTACAGAGGCAGTTGGTTGGTGGTTGGTTGGTTTGGTACGTGAACTGCACCAGTTTCATTCCAATATACAGAGGGGGTTGGTTGGTGGTTGGTTGGTTATGTGGT
>JAJSRW010000976.1:37500-39888 GCA_022414725.1 Microglena sp. YARC
CACACCTGAGCGTCCAAATTAGCAGTGCCCTGCACACCTGACCGTCCAAATTAGCAATGCCCTGCACACCTGACTGTCCAAATTAGCAGTGCCCTGCACACCGCTGAGCCGTCCAATTAGCAGTGCCCTGCACACCTGACCGTTCCAAATTAGCAGTGCCCTGCACACCTGGATTCCAAATTAGCAGTGCCCTGCACACCTGACCGTCCAAATTAGCAGTGCCCTGCACACCTGACCGTCCAAATTAGCAGTGCCCTGCACACCTGACCGTCCAAATTAGCAGTGCCCTGCACACCTGACCGTCCAAATTAGCAGTTGCCACTGCACACCTGACGCGTGCCAAATATTAGCAGTGCCCTGCACACCTGACCGTACCAAATTAGCAGTGCCCTGCACACCTGACGGTGCTTCAAGGAAAGATTAAGCAGTGGCCCTGCACACCTGGGATCGGTCCGAAATTAGCAGTGCCCTGTTCACACCTGACCGGTCCATTAGCAGTGCCCTGCACACCTGACCGTCCAGCACACCTGACGGTCCAAATTAGCTCAGTGCCTCTGCCACACCTGGCATTCATCCTCTCCGCATCACTTCAACACCTTTCTCCTTCAGTACCCAAAGCTAGTTGTAGCCTCGGGTACCTCGGAACAATCTGACATAAAGGACTGCAGTCAGCCATCTCATGCTTCCCACCTGCATCATCCTCTCCGCATCACTCAGGCACCCCTTTCCTCCTTTAGTACACAAAGCCGTAGGTGGGAAAGCGTGACTCCACGATGTTGAAGTCAGGCACAATGGGATGGTGCTTTAGCTGCCGCGCAGGAATCATTTCAAGCAGCTGCGGCATCGTGGTCCTCGAGCTTCTGAGTCACCTGCTGGAGTTTGGTGTGTCGTGCGTGATATGGGTGTTGTGTGCTGGGGGGGGGGGGGGGGGGGGCTGTGTGCATGTCGTGTGTGTTTGTGGCAAAACCAAAGAACATGGCAGTGGTTCTCACTTCCACACATGACCAGTAGTGAGGAGAGGGTGGTGTGGTGTGTATTTTTACTGGTGGTGGCGTGCGTGCATGTGCATGCATGTTGTGGTGTGTTTGTTTGTGCCGTTGTGTGCTGTGTGGGGGGGAGGGGGGGTCTTCATATGTTATGCGTTGTCTCACCTTCCACTCCATGACCTGTCGGGGTGCGGGGGGCAGGCCGGGAGCAGTTGTGCGAAAAAAACAATAGTGCCAGGCATGGTGTCTTACCTTCCACACATGACATTATTATGCAGGGCCATGTTTTTGTTGTAAGTGTTTTCACATGCTTTGCGTTTTGTTGGTTTGTTAATGACCATCTTTCATGTGTCAGGCATGTCTCACCTTCCACACATGACCGTACACGAGCGGAAATAGGTGGTGGTGTTGGTGGTGGTTTGGTGCATGTGTGTGTTTGTATTGGTTGATGGGTGGGTGCATCGTGGTGCTATGCTGTGTGTGTGCTTGAGGGGGGGGGCGAGGGGGGGGGGGGGGGGGGGGGGGGCATGCCTCACCTTTCCACACATGACGTAGAGAGGGCACAGAGTTTGAAAGGATGGCACACCATCGCGGATTCAAGTTCACCACATGCTCCGCCCTCTGCAAAGCCACAACACCACCAGAACAGGATGAGCGATTGAGCGAATACACATAATACATGAGTGAATAAATTGAGGTTCACATAAGAATATATGGAGTGATAGACGTAATATATTGAATGGATACAAATGATAATGCGGTAATAATATATGAGTGAATACAAGTAATATGAGTGGATATATGCAGTGAATTTACAAATAATATATGAGTGAATACAAGTAATATGAAGTGAGATATATGAGTGAATACAAATAATATATTGAGTGAATACAAGTACATATGTGTGGATATTATGAGTGAATAAAATAATATTACGAGTGAATACAAGTAATATGAGTTTATTATATTGAGGTGCAATAACAAAATAATATACGAGGTGAATACAAGTTAATTAATGAGTGGATATATGAGTGAATACAAATAATATACGAGTGAATACAAGTAATATGAGTGGATATATGAGTGAATACAAATAATATACGAGTGAATACAAGTAATATGAAGTGAGGTATACGATGTGAATACAAATATATATGAGTGGATACAAATAATATGAGTGGATATATGGAAAACCACCAACCACAACACAACCACAAACCAAAAACACAAACACAAACACAAGCCTCTACCTAGCCAGCTCCCTCCTTGAATGATGCAGCATGGCATCAGCAGAATCCGCCCACCATGGACTGTTACACCACACACCAAAACACACACTCAAAAAAACAAACCTCAACCTCAACACAACACAACCACAACCACATCCTCTACCTATCTCTCG
>JAJSRW010001781.1:0-46539 GCA_022414725.1 Microglena sp. YARC
ATACTGGAACATCCGCTATCATTATTGGCAATAACAATAAGAGACAGATAAATAAAAATCAACAACAGATAGCAGAATCATAAAAAGAAAAAAGTATTTGAGGTTTATCAAAAAAATCATATAGCTGGATAATTACACTTGTGTATGTACTTAAGCGCCAATGCAGGTCGCTGAGGGGAAAGTCAGTGAGAAATAACTCAGATACTTCGAACAATCACACGATATATTGGCAAACAATACGACGAACAATAATAAAAATAATACACAAACAAGATACTCAGAAGTCAAACACAGAACGAAAAGTATTGAGTTTAATCACCAAACAATCATGGCTTAGCTTTGTAATTGAATTGTGTGTATGGTCCTGTAAGCCATCGAATCGCACGTTCGGGCTAGAAGTCATCGGATAATCATCATACCTGGATACCATACGTAGAGTATTGGCATACCAATAAAGACGAACAAACAATAAATAAATCATATACAACAAGATACAAATCATAAAACCAAAAAGTAATTTAGAGTTTAATCCACGGATCCTATAGGCGTTTGTAATTAAAGATTGTTATGATCCCTTAACAGCAATGCAGTTGCCTAGGCTCTTGAGAACATCATTACAATACCTGGAACACGTATATTATTGATGCATACAATACCAGACCAACAACGTAATATAAAATCATGCAGAAACAAATACAAACATCAAAAACCAATAAGTCATTTCAGACGTCATTATCAAACATCAATATTAACGCTTTTGGTATTACATTGTTATTCCTCTAAGCTCATCCATGCATCGCTAGGAAGTCATGTAGAACACAACTACTGAACAATCGTATACTTATTGCATACAATAAGACGACAACTAAATAAAAATCATACAACACGCACTACCAATCATCCGCCAAACTAAGAAACCAAAAGATTATGACGTTTATCAAAATCAGTGAGTACGCTGATGTAATTCAATTGTTCTGTCCTAGCATACAATGCGTCGCATAGACAGATCATGAGAATCTAGCTATGACTCGAACATCGTATATTATTGGGCTATACAATAAGGAACGAACATAAATTAAAATATCATACAAACATAGATACAAATCATAAACGACCAAAGTATTTGAGGTTGATCAAAAATCAACTAATTAAGCTTCTGTTAATTACATATTATGTCCTTAAGCATCCTGCTCGCTAGGGAAAGTCATAGAACATCAATACTCAGAACATCGTATATTAGATGGCATAACATAGACGAACAATAAATAAAATCATACAACAGATACAAATCACATAAAACAATAAAGTATTTGAGTGTATTAAAAATCATCAATAACGCTTTGTAATTAGACACTTGTTAATGGTCCCTGTAAGCCCTATCAATGCACTCGCTAGCAATCCCCCCCCCCCCCCATCGAGATGAAACCATGAAGATCAGAAAGTCAGAACATATTACTCTGAATGCCGTATATTATCTGCCGAAACAAATAAGACGAACAATAAAGTAAAATACGATCAAACAAGAATAGACAGAAGTCAACACTCCAAACCAAAAAGTTATTGATGTTTATCAAAAATCATGGCTAGCTTTGTGTACATATACAATTCGTTAAATGTCCCTGATAACCATCAATCGCACGCATGGAAAGTCATGAAGAATATCAATACGAACATCGTAATATTATGTCGGCATAAATACAGGCGAACAAATAAATAAAATCTATACAAACAGAATACAAGTCATAAACAAAAAGTATTTGAGTTTTACAAAAAATCCATTATAGCTTTGTAATTACAGTTGTTTATCATCACCTGTAAGCTCCAAGTCAAGTGCATCGCTAGGAGTCCTGAGAATCCATCCAATAACTGAACATTCGGTATTTATATTGGCCGATACAGTAGGAAGGAACAAGATAAATAAATAATCATTGGCAAAGCAAGATACAAATCATCGAAACACCGAACGTAAGTATTTGAGTTTATCGCAAAAATCATATGTAGCTTTGTATGTACATTTGTTGACTGTCCCTTAAGGCGCATCAATCGCATCGCTAGGAGTCAATGGAGAATCATCAATACTGAATCATGCGTATGTTGTATCTGGCATATCAGAGTAACAAGGTACGATACTAATAAGATAAAACATGGACAAACGCGATACAAAGCTCAATTAAGAACCAAGAAAAAGTATTGATGTTTATTCAAATCATGATTAGCTTGTGGTTAATTACGGGTCTTGTTATGGGTCCGTAAGCCAATGCAATCGCGTAATGCGCTAGGGAAGATCATGCGAGAATCATCGAATACTGAATCGGTACTATTAGTTACGGCAATACAATAAGCAACGAACACTAAATAAAAAATCATAGCAAACAGCACGATACAATCAAACCAAAAAAGTATTTGAGTTTTAGTCAGAAATCAATAATAGCATTTGCTAATTTATCAGTGTTGTTATCGTTCCCTTAAGCGCGATGCAGAGTGCATCGCATAGGAATGTCATCGTAGAATCGATTGCAATAGCTCGAACATGGATATTATTTGGCATAGCAAATAAGGACGAAAGATAAAGATAAAGCATAGCAAACAAGATACGAAAGATCATAAACACCTACGAAGTATTATGAGTTTGATCAATAAATTCATATAGATGCTTTGTAAGTTAAACAGTTGGTTAATGTCCCTGTTAAGCCCTTCAATTGCACCGCATGACGAGGAACGTCATGGCGAGATCATCAGTACGTGACAAGTCGGTAGTACTTTTGGCGATACGATAAGAGCGAACAATAAAAAAAAAAGTCATACACAAAAGTACAATCATATAAAAGCAAAAGATTAATTTGAGTTTATCATACAAATCATATATGACTTTGTAAGTGATACATGTGTAGTTTATTGTCCCGTTAAAGCCGATCGAATGCAAGGTGCAGCTAGGAAGGTCATGGAGAATATGCAAAGTGAACTGTAAGGTGGGCATCGTATATTTGATTGGCCACCAACCAATGAAGGGAACGAACAATACAATAAAAAGTCTATACAAGAACCCATGATAACATAATCAGATGAAAACCCAAAAAGTAGTTTTTGAGGAGTTTGATCAGACAAATCAATATAAGCTTTGTAATTACATGGTGGGTTATGAGGCTCCTGTAGCCCATCAAATGCACGTCGCTAGGAAGCGTCATGGAGAAATTCATCCAATACTGAAGCAATGCGGTAGATATTATTGGGCATAGCAGATAAGACGAACATCAATAAAAATCATACATGAACAAAGGAACAATAGTGCATGTAAAATATACAAAACAGAGTATTTGAGTTTCTCAAAAGTTCATGATAGCTTGTGAAGTTACATTGTTATCGTGCCCTTAAGTACTCATCAATCGCAGGTCGCTGAGCGAAAGTCATTGAAATCATCAATATGAACATCGTATATTATTGGGTCAATATCAATAGAGACGAACAAATAAATTAAAAGATCATACAACAGATACAAATCATTAAGAACCAAAAGTATGCTTGAGTTTTTCAATGAAATCATATAGCTTTGTAATTTACAGTGTGATTATGTCCCTGAAGCGCATCATGCACTCCTAGGTAAGTGCATCGAGAATCATCAACACTGAACATCGTAATATTTATTGGGCATATCAATAAGACGAACAATAAATAAAAACATTACAAATAGATAACGAAAGTCAAAAACCAATAAGTTATTTGAGTTTAAGGTCAGAAATGGCATGATAGCTTTGTAATTACCGATTGTTATGCTCCCTTAAGCCACTGCCAGAATGCATCGTTAGAGTCGATGAGATCATCATACTGAATCATCGTATGTACTTGGCTATACAATAAAAGAACATCAAATAAATAATCATACGAACAAGATACAAATCATAAACCAAAAGTTTTGAGTTTATCAAACGAAAAAATCCCATTAGCCCTTTGTAAAAAATTACCAGTTGGGTTATGTCCCTTAAGCCTCAATGCATCCGCTTAGAAGTGCATGAGAATGCATCAATCACGAACTCGTATATTATGGCATACAATAAAGACCGAACAATAAAGCTAATCATTGCAAACAGATACAAATCATAAAACCAAAAAGTATATTTGAGTGTTAATTTCAAAATATAATAGCTTTGGTAATTACAGTTGTTTATGCGTCCGCCTTAAGACCATCAACCATGCATCGTCTAGGAAGTCAATTGAGAATCATCAATACTGAACATCGTATTATTATTGGCATACAAGTAAGGACGAACCATTAAATAAAAAGCATAGATCAAAACAAGATAACAAAAGTCATAAAACCAAAACAGTATTTGGAGTTTATCAAAAATGCATATAGCGTTGTAAAATACAAATTGTTGATGTCGGCCGTTAAGCCATATGCATCGCTAGGCAAGTCAGTTGAGAAATCATAATACTGCGAACAGTGCGTATATATTGGCAGAATCAATAAGACGATACAATAAAAAAATGCATAACCAACAAGATACTCGAATGACTGAAACCAAAAAGTATTTGAGTTCTGATTCAGAAAAAAATCCTATAGCTTTGTAATTACATTGGTTATGGTCCCTTAAGCCAATCAATGCAATTCGCTAGGCGAATCAGGAACACGAAGAATCATCACAGTATCTGGAACATCGTATTACTTATTAGGCCATATAGACGAACAATAAATCAAAGCAACAAACACAGATACAAATATAAAACCAAAAAGTATTGAGTTTATCAAAAATCATGATAGCTTTGTAATTACAATTGTTTATGTCCCTTAAGCTCATCAATGCCTCGCTAGACAAGTCTAGAGATTCAATCAACTACTGGAACACGTAATGTTATTGGCATACAATAGACGAAACCAAGCTAAATAAACATCATACAGCAACAAGATACAAATCTACGTGAGAAGACCTCAAAAAGTAATTTGAGTTTATCAAAAAATATATGCTTTGTAATTACATCTTGTTTGTATTCCCCTTAAGCCATCAAATGGCATCGCTAGGAAGTCCATGAGAAAATCAATACTGAACATCGATATTTATGGCCAAGACAATAAGACGATTACAATAGTATAATAAATCACTTACAAACCAGATATCAAATCATGAAAACCAAAAAGTATTTGAGTTTATCCAAACTTCATATAGCTTGGGCTATGAAGCTTACAGTTGTATGTCCCTTGAAGGCCTCAATGCATCCTAGGGAAGTACAATGAGAATCATCAATATACTAGAGACATCGTATATTATCTGGCATACATAAGACGAATAATAATAAAAGCATACAATCAAGATACAAATCATAAACACCAACAAAGTATTTGAGTTTATCCAAAAATCCATATAGCCTTTGTAATTACATTCGGTTGATGTCCCTTAAGGCCATCATTGCATCGCTAAGGCAATCCCATAGCAGAATATCAAATAGACATCGTACTAATTTTGGCTACAATAAGACGAACAATAAACAAAACATACAAACAAGATTACAAAAATCATAAAACCAAAATTATTTGAGTTTTATCAAAAATCAATATAGCTTTGTAATTCAATTGTTATGTCCCTTACCATCAATCGCATGCCTAGGAAGTCATGAGAATAATCAATACTGGAACATCGTAGATATTATGGCGAATCATATAAAGTACGAACATATAAATTAAAAATCATACAATACAAGATACAAGATCATACTCAACCAGAAAATTATTTGAGTTTTACTCCAAAATCATATTAGCTGTTGTATTACTTGTTATGGTCCCTTAAGGCATCAACTGCAGTCGCTGGAAGTCATGAGAATAATCAAACAAGGGAAATAAAATTACATTCAGAAACCAAAAAAAGTTTTGACATAGCTATAAGCTTTTGTTAACTTAACATCTTGTATATGGAGGCATCCCTTAAGCACCATCAGATGAAAGCAAGGCAAGGAAAATCGCTAAGGAAGTCATTGAGAATCATCGAAAACTTCAGGAGGGAACTCCTGTCTCAAGTCCATAAGGCATAAGTAAATAAGGAATCTAGCAGCCAGGGATACAATCATAAGCTATTGGGCAAAAACAGCATACATCAGCAATTGTGGAAATGTGTCCTTATAAGACAAAGACATCGAACAGGTCGGCAAAACGAGACAATAACTTCATCAACAGAGTCTGTCTCAGAGGCAATCGATTAATATTAAATTGGCATACAATAAAACGAACAATTAAAGTAAAAAGACATAGCAAACAAGATATTCAAATAAACCAAAAAGTATACAAAATCATATGAGACTGTATAACAGATAATAAAGCAAATCAGGCAGCAGTAAGTCTGTAAAACAAAAAGTGGCACAGACGATATTGAGTTTATCAAAATCATATATAGCTTTGTTAATTACTTGTTATGTCCCTTAAGCCATTTATTACAAACTGAACGTTGAGGCAACGCAAATTATGTCAAATCAATAAAACCAAAAAGTATTTGAAAAGACCAGGTTATTAAGCCATCGAAATATTGTTATTCGCGTTAAGATCAATGCATAATCGCTAGGACCTCCGTCATACTGTTTGCAGTGGATAACAATAAGTAGAACATAATATTGGCAAAATACAATACACAATCAAGATACAAATCAAATAAAAAACCAAAAAAGTATTTGAGTTTATCAAAAATCATATAGTTTGTTATTGACATTGTCTATGTCCCTTAAGGCCATCAATGGCATCGCTGGAGGAAAGTCATGATCGAATCATCAATACTGAAATCGTATATTTGGCATACAATAAGACGAACACACATAAAAAAGTTTCTCAGTACAAACAAGATACAAATCATAAAAACACAAAAAGTATTTGAGTTTATCAAAAATCATATAGCTGTTGTAATTACATTGTTGATGTCCTTAAGCCATCAATGCATCGCTAGGAAGTCATGAGATAATCAATACTGAGTATATATTGGCATACATACAATAGACGAACAATAAATAAAAAATCATACAAACAAGATACAAATCATAAAACCAAAAAAGTATTTGAGTTTATCAAAAATCATATAGCTTTGTAATTACATTGTTATGTCCCTTAAGCCATCAATCAATGCATCGCTAGGAAGTCATGAGAATCATCAATACTGAACATCGCCTATATTTATTGACAATAAGACGAACAATAAATAAAAATCATACAAACAAGATACAAAAAATCATAAAACAAAAAGTATTTGAGTTTATCAAAAATCATATAGCTTTGTAATTACATTGTTATGTCCCTTAAGCCATCAATGCATCGCACTAGGAAGTCATGAGAATCATCAATACTGAACATCGTATATTATTGGCATACAATAAGACGAACAATAAATAAAATCATACAAACAAATACAAATCATAAAACCAAAAAGTATTTGAGTTTATCAAAAATCATATAGCTTTGTAATTACATTGTTATGTCCCTTAAGCCATCAATGCATCGCTAGGAAGTCATGAGAATCATCAATACTGAACATCGTATATTATTGGCATACAATAAGACGAACAATAAATAAAAATCATACAAAACAAGATACAAATCATAAAACCAAAAAGTATTTGAGTTTATCAAAAATCATATAGCTTTGTAATTACATTGTTATGTCCCTTAAGCCATCAATGCATCGCTAGGAAGTCATGAGAATCATCAATACTGAACATCGTATATTATTGGCATACAATAAGACGAACAATAAATAAAAATCATACAAACAAGATACAAATCATAAAACCAAAAAGTATTTGAGTTTATCAAAAAATCATATAGCTTTGTAATTACATTGTTATGTCCCTTAAGCCATCAATGCATCGCTAGGAAGTCATGAGAATCATCAATACTGAACATCGTATATTATTGGCATACAATAAGACGAACAATAAATAAAAATCATACAAACAAGATACAAATCATAAAACCAAAAAGTATTTGAGTTTATCAAAAAATCATATAGCTTTGTAATTACATTGTTATGTCCCTTAAGCCATCAATGCATCGCTAGGAAGTCATGAGAATCATCAATACTGAACATCGTATATTATTGGCATACAATAAGACGAACAATAAATAAAAATCATACAAACAAGATACAAATCATAAAACCAAAAAGTATTTGAGTTTATCAAAAAATCATATAGCTTTGTAATTACATTGTTATGTCCCTTAAGCCATCAATGCATCGCTAGGAAGTCATGAGAATCATCAATACTGAACATCGTATATTATTGGCATACAATAAGACGAACAATAAATAAAAATCATACAAACAAGATACAAATCATAAAACCAAAAAGTATTTGAGTTTATCAAAATCATATAGCTTTGTAATTACATTGTTATGTCCCTTAAGCCATCAATGCAATCGCTAGGAAGTCATGAGAATCATCAATACTGAACATCGTATATTATTGGCATACAATAAGACGAACAATAAAAAAAATCATACAAACAAGATACAAATCATAAAACCAAAAAGTATTTGAGTTTATCAAAAATCATATAGCTTTGTAATTACATTGTTATGTCCCTAAGCCATCAATGCATCGCTAGGAATATGAGAATCATCAATACTGAACATCGTATATTATTGGCATACAATAAGACGAACAATAAATAAAAATCATACAAACAAGATACAAATCATAAACCAAAAGTATTTGAGTTTTATCAAAAATCATATAGCTAATACATTGGATCAATGCATCGCTAGGAATCATCATCAATACTGAACATCATATTATTGGCATACAATAAGACGAACAATAAATAAAAATCATACAAACAAGATACAAATCATAAAACCAAAAAGTATTTGAGTTTATCAAAAATCATATAGCTTTGTAATTACATTGTTATGTCCCTTAAGCCATCAATGCATCGCTAGGAAGTCATGAGAATCATCAATACTGAACATCGTATATTATTGGCATACAATAAGACGAACAATAAATAAAAATCATACAAACAAGATACAAATCATAAAACCAAAAAGTATTTGAGTTTATCAAAAATCATATAGCTTTGTAATTACATTGTTATGTCCCTTAAGCCATCAATGCATCGCTAGGAAGTCATGAGAATCATCAATACTGAACATCGTATATTATTGGCATACAATAAGACGAACAATAAATAAAAATCATACAAACAAGATACAAATCATAAAACCAAAAGTATTTGAGTTTATCAAAAATCATATAGCTTTGTAATTACATTGTTATGTCCCTTAAGCCATCAATGCATCGCTAGGAAGTCATGAGAATCATCAATACTGAACATCGTATATTATTGGCATACAATAAGACGAACAATAAATAAAAATCATACAAACAAGATACAAATCATAAAACCAAAAAGTATTTGAGTTTTATCAAAAATCATATAGCTTTGTAATTACATTGTTATGTCCCTTAAGCCATCAATGCATCGCTAGGAAGTCATGAGAATCATCAATACTGAACATCGTATATTATTGGCATACAATAAGACGAACAATAAATAAAAATCATACAAACAAGATACAAATCATAAAACCAAAAAGTATTTGAGTTTATCAAAAATCAATATAGCTTTGTAATTACATTGTTATGTCCCTTAAGCCATCAATGCATCGCTAGGAAGTCATGAGAATCATCAATACTGAACATCGTATATTATTGGCATACAATAAGACGAACAATAAATAAAAAATCATACAAACAAGATACAAATCATAAAACCAAAAAGTATTTGAGTTTATCAAAAATCATATAGCTTTGTAATTACATTGTTATGTCCCTTAAGCCATCAATGCATCGCTAGGAAGTCATGAGAATCATCAATACTGAACATCGTATATTATTGGCATACAATAAGACGAACAATAAATAAAAATCATACAAACAAGATACAAATCATAAAACCAAAAAGTATTTGAGTTTATCAAAAATCATATAGCTTTGTAATTACATTGTTATGTCCCTTAAGCCATCAATGCATCGCTAGGAAGTCATGAGAATCATCAATACTGAACATCGTATATTATTGGCATACAATAAGACGAACAATAAATAAAAATCATACAAACAAGATACAAATCATAAAACCAAAATGTATTTGAGTTATCAAAAATCATATAGCTTTGTAATTACATTGTTATGTCCCTTAAGCCATCAATGCATCGCTAGGAAGTCATGAGAATCATCAATACTGAACATCGTATATTATTGGCATACAATAAGACGAACAATAAATAAAAATCATACAAACAAGATACAAATCATAAAACCAAAAAGTATTTGAGTTTATCAAAAAATCATATAGCTTTGTAATTACATTGTTATGTCCCTTAAGCCATCAATGCATCGCTAGGAAGTCATGAGAATCATCAATACTGAACATCGTATATTATTGGCATACAATAAGACGAACAATAAATAAAAAAATCATACAAACAAGATACAAATCATAAAACCAAAAAGTATTTGAGTTTATCAAAAATCATATAGCTTTGTAATTACATTGTTATGTCCCTTAAGCCATCAATGCATCGCTAGGAAGTCATGAGAATCATCAATACTGAACATCGTATATTATTGGCATACAATAAGACGAACAATAAATAAAAATCATACAAACAAGATACAAATCATAAAACCAAAAAAGTATTTGAGTTTATCAAAAATCATATAGCTTTGTAATTACATTGTTATGTCCCTTAAGCATCAATGCATCGCTAGGAAGTCATGAGAATCATCAATACTGAACATCGTATATTATTGGCATACAATAAGACGAACAATAAATAAAAATCATACAAACAAGATACAAATCATAAAACCAAAAAGTATTTGAGTTTATCAAAAATCATATAGCTTTGTAATTACATTGTTATGTCCCTTAAGCCATCAATGCATCGCTAGGAAGTCATGAGAATCATCAATACTGAACATCGTATATTATTGGCATACAATAAGACGAACAATAAATAAAAATCATACAAACAAGATACAAATCATAAAACCAAAAAGTATTTGAGTTTATCAAAAATCATATAGCTTTGTAATTACATTGTTATGTCCCTTAAGCCATCAATGCATCGCTAGGAAGTCATGAGAATCATCAATACTGAACATCGTATATTATTGGCATACAATAAGACGAACAATAAATAAAAATCATACAAACAAGATACAAATCATAAAACCAAAAAGTATTTGAGTTTATCAAAAATCATATAGCTTTGTAATTACATTGTTATGTCCCTTAAGCCATCAATGCATCGCTAGGAAGTCATGAGAATCATCAATACTGAACATCGTATATTATTGGCATACAATAAGACGAACAATAAATAAAAATCATACAAACAAGATACAAATCATAAAACCAAAAAGTATTTGAGTTTATCAAAAATCATATAGCTTTGTAATTACATTGTTATGTCCCTTAAGCCATCAATGCATCGCTAGGAAGTCATGAGAATCATCAATACTGAACATCGTATATTATTGGCATACAATAAGACGAACAATAAATAAAAATCATACAAACAAGATACAAATCATAAAACCAAAAAGTATTTGAGTTTATCAAAAATCATATAGCTTTGTAATTACATTGTTATGTCCCTTAAGCCATCAATGCATCGCTAGGAAGTCATGAGAATCATCAATACTGAACATCGTATATTATTGGCATACAATAAGACGAACAATAAATAAAAATCATACAAACAAGATACAAATCATAAAAACCAAAAAGTATTTGAGTTTATCAAAAATCATATAGCTTTGTAATTACATTGTTATGTCCCTTAAGCCATCAATGCATCGCTAGGAAGTCATGAGAATCATCAATACTGAACATCGTATATTATTGCATACAATAAGACGAACAATAAATAAAAATCATACAAACAAGATACAAATCATAAAACCAAAAAGTATTTGAGTTTATCAAAAATCATATAGCTTTGTAATTACATTGTTATGTCCCTTAAGCCATCAATGCATCGCTAGGAAGTCATGAGAATCAATCAATACTGAACATCGTATATTATTGGCATACAATAAGACGAACAATAAATAAAAATCATACAAACAAGATACAAATCATAAAACCAAAAAAGTATTTGAGTTTATCAAAAATCATATAGCTTTGTAATTACATTGTTATGTCCCTTAAGCCATCAATGCATCGCTAGGAAGTCATGAGAATCATCAATACTGAACATCGTATATTATTGGCATACAATAAGACGAACAATAAATAAAAATCATACAAACAAGATACAAATCATAAAACCAAAAAGTATTTGAGTTTATCAAAAATCATATAGCTTTGTAATTACATTGTTATGTCCCTTAAGCCATCAATGCATCGCTAGGAAGTCATGAGAATCATCAATACTGAACATCGTATATTATTGGCATACAATAAGACGAACAATAAATAAAAATCATACAAACAAGATACAAATCATAAAACCAAAAAGTATTTGAGTTTATCAAAAAATCATATAGCTTGTAATTACATTGTTATGTCCCTAAGCCATCAATGCATCGCTAGGAAGTCATGAGAATCATCAATACTGAACATCGTATATTATTGGCATACAATAAGACGAACAATAAATAAAAATCATACAAACAAGATACAAATCATAAACCAAAAAGTATTTGAGTTTATCAAAAATCATATAGCTTTGTAATTACATTGTTATGTCCCTTAAGCCATCAATGCATCGCTAGGAAGTCATGAGAATCATCAATACTGAACATCGTATATTATTGGCATACAATAAGACGAACAATAAATAAAAATCATACAAACAAGATACAAATCATAAAACCAAAAAGTATTTGAGTTTATCAAAAATCATATAGCTTTGTAATTACATTGTTATGTCCCTTAAGCCATCAATGCATCGCTAGGAAGTCATGAGAATCATCAATACTGAACATCGTATATTATTGGCATACAATAAGACGAACAATAAATAAAAATCATACAAACAAGATACAAATCATAAAACCAAAAAGTATTTGAGTTTATCAAAAATCATATAGCTTTGTAATTACATTGTTATGTCCCTTAAGCCATCAATGCATCGCTAGGAAGTCATGAGAATCATCAATACTGAACATCGTATATTATTGGCATACAATAAGACGAACAATAAATAAAAATCATACAAAACAAGATATGATTTACGGAAATTTATCGGTTAATACTACCGTACCCGTAGATTCTTAAAAAAATAACATTTTATTTTGCTGACACATTACCGTAATTACTTGAGTCACTGTCTTTATAATTCATTGATCTCATCTAGTTCTTTTTTTGCCGCTCTACGTAATCTTGTGTTTATGACATTTTTCTTGTCAATCTCATCCTTGTGTGTGTCGTAGTACTTGCGGTTCAGTAGCTCGTAAGTCGTTTTACCTGTTTCTTGTCTTCGTTTCTCAATTATATCTTTTTTGTACGATGAAATGCTTGGATCAAACATTGTGACATCACTTAATATTGCAAGTATATCTACCGCAACTTTATCGGCATCTACGTCTTTAACTCCATTCAGATACTGCCTTATAGCAACATCAAATTCTGCATATTTCGACTTGGTCATTGATGAATATCCTTTCTTTTCCAGAATTAAAGCACGTATTATATCGTGTATATAATACACTATACCCGTTAACTCTTAAGTCCTTTTTGTGTGTTACATTTTTTAAAAAACACTTAAAACGATCTGGTGTAATGTAAATATACAATAGATCGGATAAAAATAATGTTTCCGTCCAAAGAAACTATTAATACTGTTGAATCTATCAAATCCTTAAATGAGTTTATGCAAGAGTTCAAGGTTGGCCGGAACAAACCATTTACCCACACTAGCTTTGATGGCGGTTCGTATTGCGTTCCACAAACTGACATACAACACTTCATGGCTCTCTACAAAGACGCTCTGAAAAGCGGTGCATCTTTGTCAATTACAGAGGCTCACCAATCTGTGTCTCCCATTCTCATAGATTTCGACTTCAAACAAGGGGAACACAAAGAGCGTTTGTATGACATGGAAGAACACATCAAACCAATCCTGGATGCACTAGGAATCATCATCAGAGACTACGTTGAGAACCCGGATTACGTGTTATATCTGCTTCAGAAGCCAAGTCCCAGACAGGATCCCTCGAAAGCCGGGTGTTATAAGGACGGATTCCACATCCAATACCCGGATATCGTCACATGTCCAGAGATTCAATACGCCATACGACAAAGGTTCCTAGATGAACACTCCGACAAGCTATGTATTCCTGGGGTGCTGAACAACCCACATAGCATATATGACGAGGCGGTCATTGAACGCAACAACTGGCTCATGTACGGATCAAAGAAACCAAATGAACAATTCCCCTGAAAGCGACGTTCGGAAAGGAGTATACCGATTCCAACATTAATCTAGTTGATCGCCTGTCTATCCGGTACAAACACAAATGCATTTACTCCACAAAAGGGTCACAAACCAAAAAGTCTTTAAGTAGCACAAAGTCGTGTATTTCATTTGTAAACTCTTCGTCTGTCACTCCATCCGGTGCAACACTATCCTCTACTGAAGATTACACCGAGTTAGCTTTGAAGCTAGTTGACATCCTGTCACCCCAACGTGCAGAAGAGTATGATTCGTGGATTAAAACGGGTTTCTGCTTACATAACATAAATGAACGGGAGCTTTTACAGTCTTGGGTCGAGTTCAGCAAACACAGCATCAAGTTTAGAATAAGTGAATGCAAGAAGAAGTGGAGAGCCATGACTGACCGGGGGTTGACAATCTGCTCATTGAGGTCGTGGGCGAAGGAAGATGATATAGAAGCATACAATGCTATTATGCAGAAATACAATGCTTCGATGCAGATAGACGTAATGGACAATGATGATAAACAGACGCTCATAAATAATATTACAGACAAAGACATGGGAATGAGCGATCTAGTATACAGACTCTTTAAAGACACAATCAAATACGTCAACACAGATGTATACTATTTATTCGACGAAAAACAAACAATATGGATCGAGTACAAAGAAAATCATTTGTACTCCACCATCATGTCTCGAGTATCCGCCGTCCTCAAACAGTTATCCCATGCCGTGTCCGAAGATGTTCCAAAAGAAGGAGACAATCAAGAAGAAGAAGAAAAACGATTAACCAAACTAAAGACCATGATCAATGCCATGGAAAACAGAGTCAAGACATCAGCAGGTATGGGGAGTATTATGAAAACGGCAGCGGTGCATTTTAGAAGCCCCAACTTTCACAACGAATTAGACTGCTTCCCATATCTACTAGGAGTCAAAAACGGAGTTGTTGATCTAAGAACCGGGGAGTTAAGGGATCGTCAACCACAAGACATGATATTCAATATATGCAACGTGTATTACAATCCAAACGCATCAACTGCCCTGATAGAAAGTATATTAACCTCGGCAATGGCAGAGGATCACGAGATGGTATCTTTCATCCAAAAACTACTTGGGTACTCTATCACAGGCGAAGTGAAAGAGGAAATCTTCGTGATAATGACGGGTAGTGGTCGTAATTGCAAAAGTTTAATATCACAAGTGCTGCAACTGATTATGAACCGAATGTATGTTGAGATGAACACCGGTGTCCACATTGAAAACAAGAATGTATCCAATATGGATGCTGAAAAGGCCAAAATAAGGGGAGCGCGACTTGCTGTATTCAATGAATTGAGTCCCGGAGACCGACTTAGAATAGATACAGTCAAATTGTTCTCAGGAGGAGACACAATTCCCGCAGCGGCCAAGTTTAAGGATCCTATTGAGATCATACCTAGATAACAATGTATATTAAATACCAACTGTATGCCTACACTATCCGAGGTTGACATAGCTATAATTGAACGACTCGTTTGCATCCATTTTCCTGTTACATTCACTGATTTAGAACCTGACGAGAAGCCTACATTGTATAAGAGACAACGTGATAACGACCTCAAAGACAGGCTTAAGGCTGATTTGGATGGTGTGTTCAATTGGTTGGTTCGTGGATCCGTAAAATGGTATGCATCACAAGATTTGAAGAAGAACGCCCCAAAGAAGGTGAAAGACTTTGGACGTAGTTATTTAGAAGAACAAGACAAGATGAAAATGTTCATCAATGAATGTTGCGAAGTCAAAGCAAGTAACAGGGTTTCTACTATTGATCTTTTGAACGCGTTTATGGAATGGTCGGGAGACCATTGTACATCAAAATGGTTAGTACCAGAAATGAAAAAAAGGGTTTCGAAAAGAAAGGACTCAGATTGAATGGAATCCAAACTAAGTGCTTCGATGGAATTTCATTGAGTAGATGAACATATATTTATCCGGTTTCGTTTTTTTGTTGTAAAAAACACGTTATACATTTTTAGTGACACCTCGTGTTACTGGACTTAAATCTTATAGTTTTTAATAACTATAAGATAATAACCAATACTTTTATAAATGGAACCTTTGAAACTTAAAAACTATGTATATAAAAAATAAAAATAAAATATAAACAAGAAAAATATATATGACATGCTCAGTATTTACGGTTTTGGAGGTTCGAGTTCAAATAGAACGAAAAGGTCCGTTGTAAGTAAATATATAAATCGGTATCATGGTTTCAAGTTCAATTATAACGAAAAGGTCCTTTTACAAATTGAAACCGTTATTTAAACGAACTGGTTTTGCTGTTGTATCAGATCAATCTGTTCATCCAAATTATTGATTAGCAAAACACCCTTGTAACTATTTGTCATTTTTCCGTCGATTCGCAGGCATTTCTTGTCAAACCCATTCTTTTTGATACACTTGCTGAAAGTTCTTGAATTGTACTTGTCACCCGACCAAGTGTTGTAATGATTCAATAACAGCATAGAGGATATTCTATTATTTATACCATTCGTTTGACAGCATTCACTGATGAACATTTTCACCTTGTCTTGTTCTTTCACATACTTCTTCACTTCTGGGAATATGAGTACTGGTCCCCATTCTGTTTCAATTTCTCCAATCCTGTGTTTCTTGAGTACTGTTATAAAACTATTGTATTTGAATGTACGTGGTACATTGGTTGTTTTCACCATAGTTTCATATAGCTCTATTGCAGATATAGAGTCACCTTCAAATTCACTTTTGATGTTGGAAACGTACTTGTGAACGAGTACAATAGGATCAATGTACGATTCCTCCTCCTTTGTATCATCTTGTGTCGTATCACTTGTATCGCCAACATCTTCTTCGTCTTTGACATGCGGCTCCTCGTCTTCCGTGTCACTCGTATATGTATCGGTTGATATTTCATCTAATGCAATATCAACGTCGACTATTTTGTCGTGCAATGGTATATGCATGTATTCCCCGTGAATCATAGCGACTACTTGTGACATGGCTGCTATGATCGTATATATATGTCCCTGGAAGTATTCTGTTCCTATATCTTTCCTTTGTACGATTGCGTTGTATTTTTTTAGTTGTTGTAGTATTTCCCTTTCTGATTTGATAGAGTCTTTAACTTTGAGTACCATGTAAACATGTGACCCTTTCGAGTATGAGGTCATTCTGTCTAGAATGTGCGCGCTTCTCCCTACTTTGTATATGCATTCTCCTGTTTTTATAAATTCTCGCTCCTCAATGAGGTATACATACTCTCCTTTGAAGTTCATTGTTTTGTTGTTTGTTTGTTTTGGGATTGGTCGCTTGTGTTTGTTGTTGTTTGTGTACTTATCAAAAAATTTTTAATTGAAAATTACTATTCCCTTTAAGCCCTTTATTCATTTCTCACCTGAAGTACCTACAACTGTACATTTTCTTTAATATTTCGTTAGTTATTCGTGAAGCACAATTTTGTATCCAATGAATACATTCTTTTCAGCTTTCCTTTTAATCTTTTTCTGGTCCAGACATACACATTTCAAGACTTCTTGCAAGTCATTTTTCAGATAATCATCTTTGTCAAATACACCAGGAACTACTTTGTATCCCATGTATAACTTTACCGTTGAAACTTTCACTTGCAATAAAAGCCTGTTTAGCTTGCTTTAGAGTGAAATATGATCCATTCTCTTTGACAATATGTTTGTTAACAAAATCTTTCATACTATTTTTTTTGTTTTTTTCAGTAAAAGGTTGGTTAGTTTCTTCAGTCTCATCCGGGAATATGATCATAGGTCCACATACTGTGTCAATTTCCCCAAGCTTGTGTTTCTTGAGGAATGTTGTAAAACTATTATATTTGAAATTACGTGGTAGATTGATTGTTTTCATCATAGTTTCGTAGAACTCTATAGCAGATATTGTGGTCCCTTGTAATTCGCTTTTGATGTTGGAAATGTACTTGTGAACGAGTACAATAGGATCAATATAGCTATCTTTCGCGTTTGTATCATCTTGTATCGTATCCACGACATCTGTGTCACTTATACACGTATCAGTATTGATCTCCTCTGCTTCAATGTCATTGTCGAATACATTGTCTTGTAACGGTATATCCGCGTAGTCTCCTTGAAGCATAATGACCACTTGTGATATGACTGTAATGATCGTACATATGTCTCCTTGGAAGTATTCTGTCCCGACATCTTTTCGTTGTATGATTGTGTTGTATTTTTTTAGTTGTTGCAAAATTTCCTTTTCTGCTTTGACTGCATCGTTTACTTTGGCTACCATATGTACATGGGACCCAAGCGGGTATTCTGCCATTCTTTTGATAATTCGCGCACTTATTCCTACTTTGTAGATAAATTCTCCTGTTTTTACAAATTCCCTCTCCTCGATGACATAGACATATTCTCCATCGAAGTTCATTGTTGTGTTGTTGTGTGTTTTGTTGTTTGTTTGTACGCTTCGATTTTTTAAATATAAATCTTTTAATGGCGGGTGTATTTTCATTGAACTCTTGACAAAATTCAATGAAAAAAGAAATTAGTAATACTATTGATTCCACCAACTCACATACAACACTTCATGGCTGTCAACAAAGACGCTCTGAAAAGCGGTGCATCTTTGTCAATTACAGAGGCTCACCGAATCTGTGTCGCCCATTCGCCGTAAAATCATGCGGTGAATGTGTCAATCGCTAAACGTCCTTCTTGTTTTACGAGTATTCTGTGACTGATACATGAAGTCGATCCTATTGATGGATAATGGTATTGTGAGTAAATGTTTAAAAAACGGCCACTTTGTCCCCCCTGTCATCTATAGTCCGGCAAAAGAACAAAGTGGCCGTTTTTTTTCTTCAAGAATGACGTTGAATCACCGTATATATAACAAAATGGAGGGCTACATCCAAAATATTATTTTTAAAATGGGCTTAAAGCGATTTTCTGTTTTTCGTTTTCCGTTTTTGGCTATTGAAACTTTTCCTAGATTAAAACCCAGAAACTCGCGAGGCTTGAAAGCGATTTCTGTTTTTTCCAGAATTTCTGTAATACAAAAATGGCTTTTAATGTTGTACGAATTCCTTTTTTAGTATATTGATGGATAATGGTATTGTGAGTAAATGTCAATGATGGTGATCGTAGTGCTGTAGTACGTATCGCATGAATTCCATGATCATGCACGGATCTCTTTTGTTCCCTGCAATGAGAGCAATGTATTTGTCTAATGGTTTGAAGTTTGTCGCGTGATATTTGTTTTCCCCTGCGTTCCATTTCAGTTGTCTTATAAATCTGTTTATCGCGTATATGCGTTGGTCTTCACGTGGATGTATTGTTTTCCAAAATTCCTCCATTTTTGTATACATGGTATCGTCAGCCGCTTGATAATATTCACACTCTATATGCGTATATATGTAATCTTCCAGGGTAGCTAGTCTGAATGATGCATCCTTTAAGTCCCATAGTCCATTTTTGAAAGCTATAATGTGTTGTTTCGAGTCAAGTTTGTTGACAAAAATCAGGGTTTTTCATGAGTTTTACTATTTCGCTTTTGCATTTGACTTTGTGATTCCTGTTTTGGAGTCTTAATACTATCTTTTCCATGTCTTTGCATTTATTATTGATTTCTTTCAGTTTAGGTGTATTCTCGTGATAGTCTTCTATCGTTAGTTGTGATTTTAGCAGGCTAATTGCCGCTTCAAACTTATATCTGATAGTGGTCGACAACCCTATCATTACGTGTGCTTCGGACTAACGTTGCTCCCAAAGTGTCCCGTTGAATACATACCACAAGTCCCTTGATATTGGAACGCATGTATCACTAAAGGCATTCTGGGCGATTTTGGCAATTGCTGCATGCGATCCGTCGCAGTTTAATATTTCATCCATTTTGATTGATTATGGGTTCTTGTAATACAACTCTCTTTTTCATTTTTATATGACTACAAGCACATGTATCTCTGTTCAATCCTAACGTTGATGTCATTTCATACGTGACAACCGGTTGCTTCATGATGTCAGTCAAAA
Source organism: Microglena sp. YARC (assembly GCA_022414725.1). NCBI lineage: Eukaryota > Viridiplantae > Chlorophyta > Chlorophyceae > Chlamydomonadales > Chlamydomonadaceae > Microglena > Microglena sp. YARC. The sequence goes on from JAJSRW010001781.1 coordinate 20,455, forward strand.
ATATGTGAAAAAACACACCCGTTTTTTATATGGACATCCGGGACTGATGTATACTTCTATATGACATGTATGTGTTAATCTATTATGTTCCTACAAATTTTCAATGATGTCCAATGCCGTTTTGAGATTTCATTAAGTAGGTTTGTGGATTTTTCATGCCCTGTTCGCCCCCCTTCATCTATAGTCCGGAGAGATGAGAGAATTAGTTCCTACTAATTCGTTTTAAAAAGACAATAATCAGATTGATTCGAAAATCAATCACATTGGTGGATAATGGTATTGTGAGTAAATGTTTTAAAATGGGCCACTTTGTCCCCCCTGTCATCTATAGTCCGGCAAAAGAAACAAAGTGGCCCATTTTTTCTTCAAAGAATGACGTTGAATCTCCGTATATATAACAAAATGGAGGGCTACATCCAAAATATTATTTTTCAAATGGGCTTAAAGCGATTTCTGTTTTTCGTTTTCCGTTTTTCACTATTGAAAACTTTTCCTAGTTTAAAAACCCGGAAAGTCGCAGGGCTTAAAGCGATTTCTGTTTTTAAAAACTTACTCATTTCAACGGTTCACTCCTATTATAAATGTTTTTAAACGGTATAACATTTTATATTGACGCTAATCTATAGTAAATCCACTGATTTGTGTATTTTGACGAAGACGAGTATCGATATTTATATGAAAAAAAAATGGTGTGTCAGCATAGACTCCTGTGGGAGTACGGTGAATTAGTCTAGATTATTAGTTCCAAATTGAACAGCTCCTCGAAGTTTTTCAGTTGAAGTGCTTACAGACAGTCATTGTCTCAAACTGTATGTGTCTAAGAGAGTGAGCTCGCGTACTTATGTATTGTCTGCTGTAATCGCATTGTGATTCGTGGTAATACGCCCTGATGCATACATATCGGCCCACGCAAGCAAATATACTGCGTCTTCAAAATGCTTGTTGACCAGAGCAATTCTGGATGCAAGATTCAATGTGTGTGGATCATCCACCCCCGCGCTCACAAAAATCTTGATGATGTATGAATGTCCCTTTGCTGCAGCGAGGAGCAACCCCAGACCATGTTTGTACTTCACATCTGCGCCCAATCAGATGAGTTCTTGAACTCCTAAACAATCTGCAACTGATGCGTGTGTTACTAATGCAATGTTTATTTCTTCTTTGTCTGCTGCCATCTGGTATTGCTATCCATGTACACAGTCCCTTTTCTTTATGGGTTTTTCCGGATTCAGCATGTATGTGTTCAGAATACACTGCCTATAACAAGCCTGCCTTATAAGTTATCCATGGAATCAATTTATATTCGATGGATACATAAATAAAATTATCTAGTCTATGATTTTTTTTGTGACGATGGCGATTTTATTTGGTGGTGACGGTGATTTATTGAAATAATTGTCGTAGTCTGTTTGTTCATATGTAACTGGTTCCTGGTAGTCTGATATTTTTGACTTTAAAATTGAGTTTATGTCTTGTTTGTCTCATATTTTTAAGCATTGTTGATATTGCATCAAATTCATTAAATAACATTGCATACGTGTACATATCTTCATCTCTAGGATTTCCTTCCGTAGACCTCGTAATTTGCCCCTCTTCTATCTTGTAGTTCTTTAATTTTATTTTTTATGATATTCAGATTTTTCTTTAATTCTGGTAAAGGTAACGCCATGGCAATATTTTGTGCAGTAATAAGATCCGAATGAGATCCAATTTTTTCTAAAATTTCTGATGGAAGTTGTCTTTGTTGTCTTGGAGACATGTGTATACATATATAAATATTATAATTTGTGTACAAAAAGTCGCGAGTATTTTAACACATACAATATGACTTTTTGGGGACTCTGTATATTATGTAACATAATTTCCCTAGTCCGAGTGTACTTAAGTATTTATGTATGTAATTGTTGTGTATTATGATGAACGGCCATATAAAAAGTGTCGTCGAGACAAAGTCTCGTTATGTCTTAACTGTGAACGGCAAAAAGTTCTCTTACTATGATAATGATAGGCAAATGTTTTCCCCTGACTTGCCTCTATTAGAATCTGTGTGTAGAAAGAAGTGTGTCTTTTTCAAGGACTTGAGTGTGTCTTTTTCCTGTATAGACGGTTCTAGTACAATTCGAAACATCTCCGTGGACACCACCCTTTGTGTGTGTTCTGACTTCACCAAATCCTTTAGCAAATACCTAATATCTCTTTGTCCTCCTAGTCTTCATCTGTGTATAAAATCTATGACCAATGTCACGAGTAGTTTTGCTTGCATCCTGGATTCTTTGTTATTAAATGTGAAAGTGCATCCTGGATTCTTTGTTATTAATAGTGCATTGATCCGTGGTATCATATATGAGTACAAAAGATTGTACGTTAGGATGAATGATATATATACATTGAAGACCGATGTGTTGTATAAAAAAAAATTGTTTTCGTTGAAGACTATGTCTTCATCAGATGTATCAAGAAGATAGTCGATACCCTTGGGTATTCTTATGAGAGATTCCGCCAAAACCCGTATGAGTACCTGTCTCTGTCTAATTGTAACCGTGAGTGTAGTAAAAACATTTTTAGCCCATATATATGTTTGGCGAAGCATATAGTGTGTGTCAACAATGTCACCTGAATGGTGTGATAAGTAACTCCTTGTACTATACTATGAGTCAGGGGCATACTTGTTATCCAGTGTCCTTGTTGGTCGAAAACGTTGTATTGATGGGTAAGAATCTTTTGCCCGATCTCAAATTAGTGTTTTCTCGTGATGATATCATGAATGAGTTGAATGGCAATGATTCTTACTATATATATGATGGGAGAACCATGTTCAAATGGCTGTATCATGTAGAGAAGCGTATTGCTGTTCGTGTGAATGATAGAGTTACATCTTATAATGACGATGACACCCGATATAGTTTCTGTGTCGACTCCTATATATGTTCTTTCGAGTCTGAGAATTCTTTAACTCTGAACATAGAGCAGAAGAATGCTGTGCGTTCTGTGTTTGCATCTACTTCCGGTATCTTTGTTTTGACTGGTCTTCCTGGAACTGGAAAAGACTTCTGTGGTCAAATGCATAGAGTATATAGCAGAAGCGGAGATGATATCCTATGAGATGGCCTCGCCTACTGGCAAGAGTGCTATTAAGATGGGTAGGAACGCCAAAACAATCCACCGTCTCTTGTGTCCTCAGTTCGATGGCAACAGTTTCAAATTCTTGCGTGGGAGAAGAATCCTCTTGAAGCTTCTCTAATCATATTGGACGAGGTGTCTATGTTGATATAGATTTGTTCTATAGATTCATAAAGGCCTGTCCCTCTGAGTGTATGATTGTGTTGATAGGTGATAGTAACCAGTTACCTAGTGTGAGCTATGGTGATTTGTTGGGATCTCTTGTTCGATCTGGTTCTATTCCTCACGTCCACCTGACTCATTTGTATCGCCAGGGACCTGGTAGTTTTTATTCCCCGTGATAGCTAAGAAGGTTGTTGATGGTGTGTATTTGACTGATGTCGATTTGAATAATGATTCTGTCAAATTCATCCACTCGACTGATGAAGCTGATATCCGGCAGCACGTATTGGATTTTTACCTGCTAATAAAAATAAGTGTAAGAATAAGATAATGGCTCCTAATAACAGTGTTGTTGATATGTTGAATGCTGATATTCACTTGGATGAGTATAATACTAGTGATACTGTGTTTGAAAGCGGTGAGGAGATCATGTGTGTTTCAAATAGGTATTCAAAGAATGACTCTGGTGTTGTGGATATTGACAAATCAATGTTGAATGGCGAGTTTGGTCGTTTTTGTGTATATAGAGATGATAGTATTGTGGAGATAGAGAAATTGGATAAATCTAAGAATAAGATCCTTCTGCGCTCTGACAATATAAAGTACGGATATTGTATAACTATCCATAAGTCCCAGGGTGATGAGTACGATAATGTCTTGCTTGTGTTGTATAAGTCTCCTTATATAATGTTGAATAAGAACTTATTGTATACCGCTATAACTCGAGCAAAGACCCATTTGACAATAATAGGTACCTCTGTGTATCTAAAAAGTGTGTAGATGTTTCTTTGTCTCGTTATGACATTTTGGAATCACTAATCCGTGAATTGTCCCATTAGTTATTGGATATGTATGTGACATGTGTCGTTGATTTGACCAAGAACATTTTGATATCTATTGAAAAGGCATGTTTTTTGTCCCCCCATGTTACATTTTTGTGAACGTCTTTTTGCGTTTTTTTAGTCTGAATTGTATATTAAAATAATAGTTCGCATTAGTATCAAAGTCTTTACCCGAGTCATAACTCTGTTCACATTCAGCTTCAAAGGCACAATGAAGTTGTCTAGAAGCTACTGTATGTAACCTAAAAGCTACTGTATGTAACCTAGAACAGTCTATTTTAGTGTCAGAGTATTTACCCGAGTCATAACTCTGTTCACATTCAGCTTCAAAAGGCACAATTAAGTTGCCTAAAAGCTACTGCATGTAACCTAAAATCTACTGCATGTAACCTAAAAGCTACTACATGTAACCTAGAACAGCCTATTTTAGTGTCAGAGTATTTACCCGAGTCATAACTCTGTTCACATTCAGCTTCAAAAGGCACAATTAAGTTGCCTAAAAGCTACTGCATGTTACCTAAAAGCTACTGCATGTTACTTAAAAGCTACTGCATGTAACCTAAAAGCTACTACATGTAACCTAGAACATTCTATTTTAATGTCAGAGTATTTACCCGAGTCATAAATCTGTTCACATTCAGCTTCAAAAGGCACAATGAAGTTGCCTAGAAGCTACTGTATGTAACCTAACAGCTACTACATATAACCTAGAACAGCCTATTTTAGTGTCAAAGTCTTTACCCGAGTCATAACTCTGTTCACATTCAGCTTCAAAAGGCACAATTAAGTTGCCTAAAAGCTACTGCATGTAACCTAAAAGCTACTGCATGTAACCTAAAAGCTACTTCATGTAACCTAAAAGCTACTGCATGTAACCTAAAGCTAATACATGTAACCTAGAACAGCCTATGTTAAGTGTTCAAAGTCTTTACCCGAGTTACCGAGTTACCCGAGGAAAACCTACTGTATGTAACCTAGAACAGCCTATGTTAGTGTCAAAGTCTTTACCCGAGTTACCCGAGTTACCCGAGTTACCCGAAAAAAAGCTACTGTATGTAACCTAGAACAGCCTATGTTAGTGTCAAAGTCTTTACCCGAGTTACCCGAGTTACCCGAGGAAAAGCTACTGTATGTAACCTAGAACAGCCTATGTTAGTGTCAAAGTCTTTACCCGAGTTACCCGAGTTACCCGAGTTACCCGAGGAAAAGCTACTGTATGTAACCTAGAACAGCCTATGTTAGTGTCAAAGTCTTCACCCGAGTCATAACTCTATTCAATGTAATCAGAAGTACAGGTCTTTACCCGAGATCAGCTTGTCAAAGTCTTGACCGAGATATCAGACAGGGATGATATCTCTGATTGTAATCAGCTTCAAAAAAGCACACATGAAGCTGTCTAGAAGCTGTTGTATTGTAATCCTTTGGATTACAAGTGGCGACTGGCGATGGCTTGATGCATCCTTGATCTGCATGTGAAAAGATAGATGTTTTGTCAGTGAAATTTGTATGAACTTAACAGTTTTTGTGATTATAGTGTCATGTTATGTCTGTTTTTTGATACTAACATTGCAAAAATGAAGAGTGTGTGTATGTGTGTGTAATAATGCCTTCACATTGCATGCCCCCCCCCCCCCCAACAGAAAAAACATTTACCTTGGCATCATAAGCGAGTTCGCTAAGGAGGAGGAGGTCCACCAGCAGCAGAAGGTCCACCAGGATCAGAAGTTCCACCAGCATCAGGAGTTACACCAGTTTGAGCAATTGTTGCCAAGGTGTTCTGGAGGTACACTGCTGCTGCAGTCTCTGCTGATATAGCTGCTTCAAAAGCAGCTCCAACACGCATTGATTCTGCTTCATAACTTGTAGCCACCGCATCTGCCTCAGCAATGTCATCAGCAGACAAAGTAGGTGGGTATGCATCTAAGTGTAGAACTGCTACTCCCAGCGAGTGCTTGTGAAGGTAAGGCTCCCATAAGGCTAGTACATCACCCCTAGTCAGGTCCTCTTGTTGAGGATCGTTGCATCGTCCGCAGTCCAGCTGTATTCTAAAGCTAGCTCCTCCTTCTCATTGATGTCGCGGATGGCCACTAGGCAAGGTGAGCCAAGCACAACGCAATCCAGTCGATTTCCGCGTTGGCTGGAAAAATGTCCGTGCTCTGATTGATCCACTGAGTAGGACAATCAGATGTTGCTATGCAACAAACCATCTTGGAATCCTCTCCCGCGATCAAGGACATGTGTCTGCAGTAATCAGACTGCTGAAATCCTCCAGGCACGATGACCCCCTTGATGGTGCCGATAATATCCCCTGCTGCGTAGGACTTGGCTACAAAGCATCCTCTGGTGTCAGCGCGAATCCCGGACTGCCCCGAGAATACATCCACTGCAGGAGTCGCGCAGAGTCCTCTGGACATTTCTAAGATCTCCTCATGACTGAAGAGAGATGACATAGCAGTGTTCTTGATCGTCATGTATTTAGCTGCAAGGCAAGCACAGTGAGTCCTCATGATGAATAGAAGAGAGAGAGAGAGAGAGAGAGAGAGAGAGATAGAGAGAGAGATAGAGAGAGAGAGAGAGAGAGATGGAAGAGGATAACGCTGTTGGAAAGATTAGGAGAAGAAGAGAACGATATTGCGAAGAGTGCGAGAATTTGAAGAGTGTGAGAATTTGAAGAGTGCGAGAATTTGAAGAGTGCGAGAATTTGAAGAATGCGAGAATTCGAAGTTGTGGTCTGCGCGGAGTTGGCCGAAGATTCCAGTGACATCTCAAATGTCTTCGGAATTTGAAGTGTCCCTGCGAAGTTGTGGTCTGCGCGGAGTTGGCCGAAGATTCCAGTGACATCTCAAATGTCTTCCTGTAAAGTGTATCCCTGCGAAAAGTGTGTCCCTGCGAAGTTGTGGGTCTGCGCGAAGTTGTATCGATGGCTACCGTGTTTGCAGTGCGAAGTATTCCGGCTTCGAGTCAATTTGTGTGTCCCTGCGAGTTTGTGATCTGCATGGAGTTTGTATCGATGGCTACAGTGCTTTGCAGTGCGAAGTATTCCGGCTTCGAGTCAATTTGTGTGTCCCTGCGAGTTTGTGACCTGCATGGAATTTGTAACGATGGCTACAGTGCTTTGCAGTGCGAAGTATTCCGGCTTCGAGTCAATTTGTGTGTCCCTGTGAGTTTGTGACCCGCATGGAGTTTGTAACGATGGCTACAGTGCTTTGCAGCGCAAAGTATTCCGGCTTCGAGTCAATTTGTGTGTCCCTGTGAGTTTGTGACCCGCATGGAGTTTGTAACGATGGCTATAGTGCTTTGCAGCGCAAAGTATTCCGGCTTCGAGTCAATTTGTGTGTCCCTGTGAGTTTGTGACCCGCGTGGAGTTTGTAACGATGGTTACAGTGCTTTGCAGCGCGAAGTATTCCGGCTTCGAGTCAATTTGTGTGTCCCTGCGAGTTTGTGATCTGCATGGAGTTTGTATCGATGGCTACAGTGCTTTGCAGTGCGAAGTATTCCGGCTTTGAGTCAATTTATGTGTCCCTTGTGAGTTTGTGACCCGTATGGAGTTTGTATCGATGGCTACAGTGCTTTGCAGTGCGAAGTATTCCGGCTTCGAGTCAATTTGTGTGACCCTGTGAGTTTGTGACCCGCATGGAGTTTGTAACGATGGCTACAGTGCTTTGCAGTGCGAAGTATTCCGGCTTCGAGTCAATTTGCGTGTCCCTGCGAAGTTGTGACCCGCATGGAGTTTGTAACGATGGCTACAGTGCTTTGCAGTGCGAAGTATTCCGGCTTCGAGTCAATTTGTGTGTCCCTGCGAGTTTGTGATCTGCATGGAGTTTGTAACGATGGCTATAGTGCTTTGCAGTGCGAAGTATTCCGGCTTCGAGTCAATTTGTGTGTCCCTGCGAGTTTGTGACCTGCATGGAGTTTGTAACGATGGCTACAGTGCTTTGCAGTGCGAAGTATTCCGGCTTCGAGTCAATTTGCGTGTCCCTGCGAAGTTGTGACCCGCATGGAGTTTGTAACGATGGCTACAGTGCTTTGCAGTGCGAAGTATTCCGGCTTCGAGTCAATTTGTGTGTCCCTGCGAGTTTGTGATCTGCATGGAGTTTGTAACGATGGCTATAGTGCTTTGCAGTGCGAAGTATTCCGGCTTCGAGTCAATTTGTGTGTCCCTGCGAGTTTGTGACCTGCATGGAGTTTGTAACGATGGCTACAGTGCTTTGCAGTGCGAAGTATTCCGGCTTCGAGTCAATTTGTGTGTCCCTGTGAGTTTGTGACCCGCATGGAGTTTGTAACGATGGCTACAGTGCTTTGCAGCGCAAAGTATTCCGGCTTCGAGTCAATTTGTGTGTCCCTGTGAGTTTGTGACCCGCATGGAGTTTGTAACGATGGCTATAGTGCTTTGCAGCGCAAAGTATTCCGGCTTCGAGTCAATTTGTGTGTCCCTGTGAGTTTGTGACCCGCGTGGAGTTTGTAACGATGGTTACAGTGCTTTGCAGCGCGAAGTATTCCGGCTTCGAGTCAATTTGTGTGTCCCTGCGAGTTTGTGATCTGCATGGAGTTTGTATCGATGGCTACAGTGCTTTGCAGTGCGAAGTATTCCGGCTTTGAGTCAATTTATGTGTCCCTGTGAGTTTGTGACCCGTATGGAGTTTGTATCGATGGCTACAGTGCTTTGCAGTGCGAAGTATTCCGGCTTCGAGTCAATTTGTGTGACCCTGTGAGTTTGTGACCCGCATGGAGTTTGTAACGATGGCTACAGTGCTTTGCAGTGCGAAGTATTCCGGCTTCGAGTCAATTTGCGTGTCCCTGCGAAGTTGTGACCCGCATGGAGTTTGTAACGATGGCTACAGTGCTTTGCAGTGCGAAGTATTCCGGCTTCGAGTCAATTTGTGTGTCCCTGCGAGTTTGTGATCTGCATGGAGTTTGTAACGATGGCTATAGTGCTTTGCAGTGCGAAGTATTCCGGCTTCGAGTCAATTTGTGTGTCCCTGCGAGTTTGTGATCTGCATGGAGTTTGTAACGATGGCTACAGTGCTTTGCAGTGCGAAGTATTCCGGCTTCGAGTCAATTTGTGTGTCCCTGCGAGTTTGTGACCCGCATGGAGTTTGTAACGGTGGCTACAGTGCTTTGCAGTGCGAAGTATTCCGGCTTCGAGTCAATTTGTGTGTCCCTGCGAGTTTGTGATCTGCATGGAGTTTGTAACGATTTTTACCGTGCTTGCTGGGAGTTGTGTTTCGACTTCCAGTCCGCTGTGAATGCTTGGAACAGAAATAACCAACTCTCTGATGCAACTGCTGAATCCTCTAAATTTAATCATACTAATCCTGTTGATCTGTAATGGTATCACCATAATGATTCCGCATGTTACCAGCAGAAGAATTCCCCTTGTAACACCCTTACAATCCCCCTGATATTCCCTTGTAATATCCTAGTATTGTCCTGGTATTGTCCTGATATTCCCCTTGTAATACCCTAGTATTGTCCTGATAGTGGTGAATTCTTCTCATTGGTCTCGTATTGAACGGTTCAATTTCATACAAACGATTTCACGATCATATATATTTTGTGTTACATGGATGGCGTCGAAGGAAAATGTTTAGGGAGTAAACTGTATCATTACTATGCAAATTCAGGTGGACTTAAGGAACATAACCGTATCCCATTTGATACTCTACTAATATATCGGGGGTAGACAACACTTCTTCATCGTCGTGTTATACTCTGCGTCTGTGTGAACCAACAATCGAATTTGTCCATCAGTCAACGTATCACAATCAAAATACATGTATAGTATACTTAGGCGACCCACTGTTTTATAACTAAGTGAATTTATAACATCCACTAAGCATTGTTGGCGAGACACAGTCCTTGTTTTCTGTAGCTCACCACCAACACGATATGTATGCGGATTATACCTTATGAAATATAATGGCAACGTGTTGTCATCGAATACAAGGGATTCATAAATGTTTGCCATCCGTTTTATATCACATCCAACCGAGTAGTCACCGAACTTGTGTTGTTTCTCGTCTATTTCTAAGAATATAGCAACCCCATCCTTGATGATCAAGAAGTCTATCCTAGCAAATGAAGACCCCGTGCAGCTGAAGTCGACATGATGTTCTCTTTTGAACTCTATCCCATTATCTTCTAACACATTGGCTATCCTTTGTTCTTCCTTTTTCTTCCTTTGTCGATATTCGACTGTATGAGTCCTCGCGTGTGAAGTCAAATTACGTTTGTCAGCAAATGCAGCTCCGCATCCGTCATAATCACATTTGTGCGGTTTTTCTCCTGTATGTATTCTTGTATGTTTAGTTACATCATAACTTTGAGCAAATGCAGCTCCACATCCATCTAGTTCACATTTGTATGGTTTTTCTCCTGTATGTATTCTAGTATGTGTAGTCAAATTACGTTTGTCAACAAATGCAGCTCCGCATCCGTTATAATCACATTTGTATGGTTTTTCTCCTGTCTGTTTTCTAGTATGTGTAGTCAAATGACTACTATTAGCGAATGCAGCGCTGCATCCGTCATATTCACATTTGTATGACTTTTCTCCTGTATGTATTCTTGTATGATTAGTCAAGCCACCACTTTGAGCAAATGCAGCTCCACATCCATTGTATTCACATGTGTATGGCTTTTCTCCTGTATGTATTCTAGTATGATTAGTCAAGCCACCACTTTGAGCAAATGCAGCTCCACATCCATTGAATTCACATGCGTATGGTTTTTCTCCTGTATGTATTCTTGTATGTTTAGTAAAATCACTACTACGAGCAAATGCAGCTCCACATCCGTCTAGTTCACACTTGAATTTTCTTGTAGACATCTGTATCCGATAGAATTATACAGGTAAGTACTATTAGCGCTTTATCATTTAAAAATGATGATGTCGAGTGTCGTGTATTGATGTAAAAATGGAATCAGTTAAGGATTTGAATATAAGATACAAATCAATTAAAGCCGTTATAAGTACTAAATACCCACTAAATGCCAACTACATCTCAACTAAATACCCACTAAATATCCCCTGATATTCCCTTGTAACACCCTTGTAACACCCTTGTAACACCCTAGTATTGTCCTGGTATTGTCCTGGTATTGTCCTAGTGTCTTGTCTTATCGTTTATTAATGAATAAAATTGAATTCATCTAAAGGCTGATAGTTTCTTAATTGAAATCCAGTTAAAGCTTGCAAGTATGTCAATTGCATCTATGTCTGTAGTTCCCGTGTTTGTTTGCCATGAATGCAATAAAGTATTCAAGACTGCGTATACTCTTCGACGCCATACCATGCTACATACTGGACTATTACCTTGGTCTTGTGAGTCCTGCAAGAAAGGTTTCACTACTAAGAGTAATTTGACAGCCCACAAGTGTCACCCTTGCAAACATTGCAATGAGATATTCCAGACTGCCCCAGACTTGAAGTTTCATCTGTTAAAACATGTAAACCCCCTTGAGTGTCAAACATGTCACAAGTGTTTTGCTTCCCCGAGTGGTTTGAAAGATCATATGAACCGACACCTAGAATATAAACCTTATCCCTGTAAGCATTGCCCTAAGAGTTTCGTCACTAATGCCGAGTTGAAACACCATATGGTTTACCATGATACCCATCGTCCTCATGTGTGTGATGCGTGTGGTGCATCATACATTCACAAATGGCAACTCCTTCTTCACGAAGACGATCACGGACCATATCAGATTCCCTGTCCGTATTGTCAGCTCTCCGTTGCATCTGCTCGTATGTCCAACCATGTGTACAAACGTCACAAGGACAAGTACATGCAATACGGTACATGTACCCGTTTAAAACTCCCAATTCCACTTTAATGGCATATCCATGTTGTCCCGTGATGTGTCGTCATGTTATATTGTGTGTTATATTGCACCATATTCTTTTTATAGGAGGTTACAGCCCTATCTACTTGTAACCCAATATGTGTCGCATGATACCCTATTGACCTGTCAACGGTACCTCCTTGTACCCTCCTGTTACCTCTCTTATAATCCCCTGTTACTGTCCTCGTATCTCCAACTATTCAGCCACTCATATAATCTAAATGTATCTTATTGGTAATTCCACGAGTCACACGGTACGTTAATGAATGAATGAGCTCAGGGGACAACTACGAGTGTCCATCCTATTGCGATGTAGGTACAATGATTAGTTGGATGAGTTACCAGTGAAGTACGTATAGATATCTAGTATAATGTACTTACAAATGTATTGGTAATACCCACGAAGTACAAAGAGAGTACAAACGTAGTACAATGAGTATAGGTATATTCACGAGAGTAACCACACTCTCTCATACACATTCCTTCCGTATCGAACGGTGCCAGGATTACAAAGACATTAATTTCTTACTATCGAAAAACCCTGCGCTCAGTAGTTGAACCCTGAGCTCATTCATTCATTCAGGTAGGCAGACCTATCCAGTGCTCCGAGCGCCAGTGCTCCGGGCTATCTGCCCAGCATCCACCAGACATTGCGATTAGTAGCATAGGCGACGGGAAGGTGAGGCAACACTCCCATATTGGGCAAGGGGAATCGATAGATACATTACTTATTCGATGTGGATGCGCACAGCAAGGTGCATGGGAAAAGCGGAGCAGCAGATTATGAGAGCAGAGCCGAAGCGAATTCCCAGTGCAGTGAAATGCATTGCGCAAAGGGTGCGAGAATTAGAAGCAACTCGGGGGTTATTCACAACCACCCGGTGCTAATGCAGATGCGCAGCAAGGCGATGCAGAAAGCGAAAGGCAAAGCAGCAGATCATGAGAACAGAGCTGAAGTGTATTCCCATAGCAGTGAAATGCATTGTGCAAAGGGTGCGAGAATTAGGTGCAACTCGGGACCATGCAGGGCCACCCGGTGCTAATGCAGATGCGAAGCAAAGCAATGCAGGATGCGAAAGGCAATTTGCGCAAGGCATGAAAGGAGGTGAAAGCGCAAGGCATGAAAAGAGGTGAAAGCGCAAGGCATGAAGCAAAGCCTTTCCGACTTATCAAAACAGTCTTTCATGCATGCGCAGCAAGGGGGGGGGCCGGCAAGGGGGGTCAATCAATGCACATCAAGGGGTCATGCAAAGGGGTCAAGCTGCTAGGTCATGCAAAGGGGTCAAGCTGCCAGAGAAGGTGCTGGGCATGGCAATCAATGCACAGCAAGGAGTCATGCAAAGGGGTCAAGCTGCCAATCCATTGAGAAGGACACCAAGGCAGAGGCTGTGCAATCGGATGGAGACAATGTAGACATTGCTCAGGAGGAGGAGATGGAGGAGGAGGAAGATGGGGATGGGGGCATGGAGGAGGAGAAGGAGGAGGAAGAGGAGGACGAGGAGGGGGGGGAGGAGGAGGAGGATGAGGAAGATGTTTGACACATAGCCGTTTTTTACTAATGAATTATACTTACAATTTTTATTGTAAGATGTAAAAGCTGAATTCTGCCTGCCGACTTATAACCGTCCGCTTTCCCTTTATTTCTTACAATTATAATTGTAAGACACGAATTGATGTTAACACCTTTTGTTACAAAATATGACATTTCAACGTTGTAACATTCGCAATTTGTGCGTTTCTTCGTCTTTCAAGCTCATTTCGAGCATATTTTGTCGATATTGACTCCAATCTTACGATTGTATCGTAAGATTGCATTTGGAAAGCATCAAAAGACCCCCCAAAAGTGATTGTAAGATTGGAAATCCGTTGGGAAGCAAGAACGCCCATTATGTGTCCAACACCACCAAAGCACCAACACCACCACCACCACACCACCAAAACAATCACCACACCACACCACCACTATCTCAGGTGTGAGGCTCGACCGGCATGTGTCCAACACCACCAAAGCACCACCACCACCACCACCACCACCACCACCACCAAAACAATCACCACCACCCAAACACCAACCACTATCCAGGTGTGAGGCTCGACAGGCATGTGTCCAACACCACCCAAAGCACCACCAACACCAACCACCACCAAACAATCACCACCACCAACACACACCACTATCTCAGGTGTGAGGCTCGACAGGCATGTGTCCAACACCACCAAAGCACCACCAACACCAACCACCAAAACAATCACCACCACCAACACCACCACCACTATCTCAGGTGTGAGGCTCGACAGGCATGTGTCCAACACCACCAAAGCACCACCAACACCAACACACCAAAACAATCACCACCACCAACACCACCACTATCTCAGGTGTGAGGCTCGACAGGCATGTGTCCAACACCACCAAAGCACCACCACCCACCACACCACCAAAAACAATCACCACCACCAACACCACCACTATCTCAGGTGTGAGGCTCGACAGGCATGTGTCCAACACCACCAAAGCACCACCACCACACACCACACCACCAAACAATCACCACCACCAACACACCACTATCTCAGGTGTGAGGCTCGACAGGCATGTGTCCAACACCACCAAAGCACCACCACCACCACCAACACCACCAAAACAATCACCACCACCAACAACACCACTATCTCAGGTGTGAGGCTCGACAGGCATGTGTCCAACACCACCAAAGCACCACCAACCACCACCAACACCACCAAAACAATCACCACCACCAACACCACCACTATCTCAGGTGTGAGGCTCGACAGGCATGTGTCCAACACACCAAAGCACCACACCACCAGTCCACCACACCACCAACAATCACCACCACCAACACCACACTATCTCAGGTGTGAGGCCTCGACAGGCATGTGTCCAACACCACCAAAGCACCACCCGACCAACCACCAACACCACCAAAACAATCACCACCACCAACACCACCACTATCTCAGGTGTGAGGCTCGACAGGCATGTGTCCAACACCACCAAAGCACCACCACCACCACCACCACCACCAAAACAATCACCACCACCAACACCACCACTATCTCAGGTGTGAGGCTCGACAGGCATGTGTCCAACCACCACCAAAGCACCACCCACCACCAACACCACCACCAAAAACAATCACCACCACCAACACCACCACTATCTCAGGTGTGAGGCTCGACAGGCATGTGTCCAACACCACCAAAGCACCACCACCACAACACCACCAAAAACAATCACCACCACCAACACCACCACTATCTCAGGTGTGAGGCTCGACAGGCATGTGTCCAACACCACCAAAGCACCACCACCAACACCACCACCAACAAAACAATCACCACCACCAACACACCACTATCTCAGTGTGAGGCTCGACAGGCATGTGTCCAACACCACCAAAGCACCACCACCACCACCACAACCACCACCAAAACAATCACCACCACCAAACACCACACTATCTCAGGTGTGAGGCTCGACAGGCATGTGTCCAACACCACCAAAGCACCACCACCACCACCAACACCACCAAAACAATCACCACCAACACCAAGACCACTATCTCAGGTGTGAGGCTCGACAGGCATGTGTCCAACACCACCAAAGCACCACCACCACCACCAACACCACCAAAACAATCACCACCACCAACACCACCACTATCTCAGGTGTGAGGCTCGACAGGCATGTGTCCAACACCACCAAAGCACCACCACCACCACACACCACCACCACCACCAAAACAATCACCACCACCAACACCACCACTATCTCAGGTGTGAGGCTCGACAGGCATGTGTCCAACACCACCAAAGCACCACCACCACCACCAACACCACCAAAACAATCACCACCACCAACACCACCACTATCTCAGGTGTGAGGCTCGACAGGCATGTGTCCAACCACCACCAAAGCACCACCACCACCACCAACACCACCAAAACAATCACCACCACCAACACCACCACTATCTCAGGTGTGAGGCTCGACAGGCATGTGTCCAACACCACCAAAGCACCACCACACCACCACCACACCACCAAAACAATCACCACCACCAACACCACCACTATCTCAGGTGTGAGGCTCGACAGGCATGTGTCCAACACCACCAAAGCACCACCACCACCACCAACACCACCAAAACAATCACCACCACCAACACACCACCACTATCTCAGGTGTGAGGCTCGACAGGCATGTGTCCAACACCACCAAAGCACCACCACCACCAACACCACCAAAACAATCACCACCACCAACACCACCACTATCTCAGGTGTGAGGCTCGACAGGCATGTGTCCAACACCACCAAAGCACCACCACCACCACCAACACCACCAAAACAATCACCACCACCACACCACCACTATCTCAGGTGTGAGGCTCGACAGGCATGTGTCCAACACCACCAAAGCACCACCACCACCACACACACACCACCACCAAACAATCACCACCAACACCACCACTATCTCAGGTGTGAGGCTCGACAGGCATGTGTCCAACACCCACCACCAAGCACCACCACCACCACACACACCCACCACCACCAACAAATCACCACCACCAACACCACCACTATCTCAGTTGTGAGGCTCGACAGGCATGTGTCCAACACCACCAAAGCACCGCCACCACACCACCACCAAAACACACCAAACCCACACTCACCACCACCAACACCACCCACTATCTCAGGTGTGAGGCTCGACAGGCATGTGTCCACACCACCAAAGCACCACCACCACCACCAACACCACCAAAACAATCACCACACCACACCACCACTATCTCAGGTGTGAGGCTCGACAGGCATGTGTCCAACACCACCAAAGCACCACCACCACACCAACACCACCAAAACAATCACCACCACCAACACCACCACTATCTCAGGTGTGAGGCTCGACAGGCATGTGTCCACCACCACCAAAGCACCACACACCACCACCACACCACCAAAACAATCACACACCACCAACCACCACCACTATCTCAGGTGTGAGGCTTGACAGGCATGTGTCCAACACCACAAAGCACCACCACCCACCAACACCACCAAAAACAATCACCACCACCAACACCACCACTATCTCAGGTGTGAGGCTCGACAGGCATGTGTCCAACACCACCAAAGCACCCACCACCACCACCAACACCACCAAAACAATCACCACCACCAACACCACCAAACTATCTCAGGTGTGAGGCTCGACAGGCATGTGGTCCAACACCACCAATAGCACCACCAACCACACCACAATCACACCACCAAAACAATCACCACCACCACCACCACTATCTCAGGTGTGAGGCTCGACAGGCATGTGTCAACACCACCAAAGCACCAACCAGCACCACCATTCTCAGGTGTGAGGCTCGACAGGCATGTGTCCAACACCACCAAAGCACCACCAACAAACACCACCAAAACAATCACCACCAAACAACACCACTATCTCAGGTGTGAGGCTCGACAGGCATGTGTCCAACACCACCAAAGCACCACCACCAACACAAACACCACCAAAACAATCACCACCACCAACACCACCACTATCTCAGGTGTGAGGCTCGACAGGCATGTGTCCAACACCACAAAGCACCACCACCCACAACACCACCAAAACAATCACCACCACCAACACCACCACTATCTCAGGTGTGAGGCTCGACAGGCATGTGTCCAACACCACCAAAGCACCACCACCACCACACCACCAAAACAATCACCACCACCCTATCTCAGGTGTGAGGCTCGACAGGCATGTGTCAACACCACCAAAGCACCACCACCACCACACCACCAAAACAATCACCACCACCAACACCACCACTATCTCAGGTGTGAGGCTTGACAGGCATGTGTCCAACACCACCAAAGCACCACCAACACCACCACCAACACCACCAAAACAATCACCACCACCAACACCACCACTATCTCAGGTGTGAGGCTCACAGGCATGTGGTTCAACACCACCAAAGGCACCAAAACACACCACCAACCACAAATCTCAGGTGTGAGGCTTGACAGGCAAACACCACCACTATACATCTCAGGGTGTGAGGCTCGACAGGCATGTGTCCAACACACAAAAAGCACACCACCACCACCAACACACCACCAAAAGCAATCACCACCACCAAACCACACACCAACTATCTCAGGTGTGAGGCTCGACAGGCATGTGTCCAACACCACCAAAGCACCACCACCACCAACAACAACCAAAACAATCACACACCAACACCACCACTATCTCAGGTGTGAGGCTCGACAGGCATGTGTCCACACCACCAAAGCACCACACCACACAACACACACCACAACCAACAATACCACCACCAACACCACCACTATCTCAGGTGTGAGGCTCGACAGGCATGTGTCCCAAACACCACCAAAGCACCACCACCACACCAACACCACCACAAACAATACCACCAACCAACACCACCACTACCACTCTCAAGGTGTGAGGCTCGACAGGCATGTGTACACCACCAAAGCACCACCACCAACCAACACACCAAAACAATCACACCAACAACAACACTATCTCAGGTGTGAGGCTCGACAGGCATGTGTCCAACACCACCAAAGCACCACCACCACCACACGAAAACAATCACCACAAGAACACCAACCACACCATCTATTCAGGTGTGAGGCTGACAGGCATGTGTCAACACACCAAAGCACCACACCAAACACCACCACCAGGTGTGAGGCTCGATCACCACCAAAACAACACCACCACACACCACCACTATCTCAGGTGTGAGGCTTGACAGGCATGTGTCCAACACCAACCAAAGCACCACCACGCACACAACACCACCAAAACAATCACAACCAACACCACCACTATCTCAGGTGTGAGGCTCGACAGGCATGTGTCCAAACACCACCAAAAAGCACCACCAACCACCAATATCTCACCACCACCACACAACACCACCACCAACACACCAAACAATATATCTTCAGGTGTGAGGCTCGACAGGCATGTGTCCAACACCACCAAAAGCACCACCACCACCAACCACCACACAACCAAACATCACCACCACCAACACCACCACTCTCAGGTGTGAGGCTCGACAGGCATATGTCCAACACCACCAAAGCACCACCACCACCAACCACCACCAAAACAATCACCACACACCAACACCACCACTATCTCAGGTGTGAGGCTCGACAGGCATGTGTCCAACACCACCAAAGCACCACCACCACCACAACACCACCAAAAACAATCACAACCACCAACACACCACCACTATCTCAGGTGTGAGGCTCGACAGGCATGTGTCCAACACCACCAAAGCACCACCACACACCAACACCACCAAAACAATCACCACCACCAACACCCCACTACTCAGGTGTGAGGCTCGACAGGCATGTGTCCAACACACACCAAAGCACCACCACCACCACCACCAAAACCAAAACAATCACCACCACCAACACCACCACTATCTCAGGTGTGAGGCTCGAGAGGCATATGTCCAACACACACAAAGCACCACCACCACCACCACCACCAACACCACAAACAATCACCACCACCAACACCACCACTATCTCAGGTGTGAGGCTCGACAGGCATGTGTCCAACACCACAAAAGCACCACCACCAACACCGACACACACACCAAAACCCAATCACCACCACCAACACCACCACTATCTCAGGTGTGAGGCTCGACAGGCATGTGTCCAACACCACCAAAGCACCACCACCACCACACAACCACCAAAAACAATCCACCACCACACCACCACACTATCTCAGGTGTGAGGCTCGACAGGCATGTGTCCAACACCACCCAAAGCACACACCACCACAAGACAACACACACCAAAAGGCAATCACCACCAACCAACACCACCACTATCTCAGGTGTGAGGCTCGACAGGCAATGTGTCCAACACCACCAAAGCACCACCACCACCACCACACCACCAACACACCACCAACCAACCACAAAAACAATCACCACCACCAACAACTTCTCAGGTGTGAGGCTCGACAAGGCATGTGTCCAACACACCAAAGCACCAACCACCACCACAACACCACCAAAACAATCACCACCACCAACACCACAGAGCACTATCTCAGGTGTGAGGCTCGACAGGCATGTGTCCAACACCACCAAAGCCCACACACCACCCACTAAAACAATCACCACCAAACACACTATCTCAGGTGTGAGGCTCGACAGGCATGTGTCCAACACCCAAAGCACACCACCACAACCAAACACACACCAACAATCACCACCACCAAAAAACCACTAGGTGTGAGGCTCGACAGGCAACCAACACCACCAAACACGCACCACCACCAACACCACACCAACCCAAAACAATCACCACAACACACCACCACTATCTCAGGTGTGAGGCTCGACAGGCATGTGTCCAACACCAACCAAAGCACCACCCAACCACCCACCAACACCACCAAAACAATCACCACCACCAACACCACTATCTCAGGTGTGAGGCTCGACAGGCATGTGTCCACACCACCAAAGCACCACCACACCAACACCACAAAACAATCACCACCACCAACACCACCACTATCTCAGGTGTGAGGCTGACAGGCATGTGTCCCAACACACCACCAAACACACACCACCACACACCACCAAAACAATTCACCACCACCAACACCACCACTAATCTCAGGTGTGAGGCTCGACAGGCATGTGTCAACAAACACCACCAAAGCACCACCACCAACACCAACACACACCAAAACAATAACCACCAGAACATACCACTCTCAGGTGTGAGGCTCGACAGGCATGTGTCCAACCACAAAGCACCACCACACCACCAAAACACACCACCACCATCACCACCACTATTTTCTAGGTGTGAGGCTCGACAGGCATGGTGTCCATCCAACAGCCACCACACCACCAACAACAACACATATCAAAACAATCACCACACCACCACTATCTCAGGTGTGAGGCTCGACAGGGGCATTGTCCAACCACCACCAAAGCACCACACCCACCAAGTAACACCACACGACCAGGGGCGACGTACACCAAAACACCACACACCACACCACCACCAACACCACCACTATCTCAGGTGTGAGGCTCGACAGGCATATGTCCAACACCACCAAAGCACCACCACCACCACCAACACCACCAAAACAATCACCACCACCAACACCACACACTATCTCAGGTGTGAGGCTCGACAGGCATGTGTTCCAACACCACCAAAGCACCACCACCAACACCAACCACCAACCAAAACAATCACCACCACCAACACCACCACTATCTCAGGTGTGAGGCTCGACAGGCATGTGTCCAACACACACAAAGCACCACAACACCAACCACACCACACCAAAACAATCACACCACCAACACCACCACTATCTCAGGTGTGAGGCTCGACAGGCATATGTCCAACTACACCAAAAGCACCACCACCACCACCAACCACCAACCACCACCAAACCAATCACACCAACACACACCCCACTATCTCAGGTGTGAGGCTCGACAGGCATGTGTCCAACACCACACAAAGCACACCACCAACACCACAACAACCACCAACACACCACCAAGGTTGTGAGGCTTGACAATCACACCACCACCAAAATCAACCACCACCGACCAAAACACATCTTCAGGTGTGAGGCTCGACAGGCATGTGTCCAACACCACCAAGCACCACCACCACACACCAACAGCAATCACCACCCAACACCACACACCACTATTCAGGTGTGAGGCTCGACAGGCATGTGTCTACCACCACCCAAAAGCACACAACCACACCAACACAAACAAAACCAAACAATCACCACCACAACACCACCACTATCCTCAGGTGTGAGGCTCGACAGGCATATGTCCAACACCACCAAAGCCACACCACCACCACCACCCACCACCACCACCCCAACCACCACATCACCACCACAACACCACACCATCTATCTCAGGTGTGAGGCTCGACAGGCATGTGTCAACACCACCAAAGCCCACATAACACCACCACCAAAAACAATCACCACCACCAACACCACTATTCTCAGGTGTGAGGCTCGACAGGCATGTGTCCAACACACCACCAAGCACCACCACACCACCACCAACACACCACCCCAAAACAATCACCACACCAACCACCACCACTTATTCAGGTGTGAGTCGACAGGCTGTGTCCAACAACCAAAGCACCAACCACACCAACAACCAAAAAACAATCACCCACCACCAAACACCACACACTATCTCAGGTGTGAGGCTTTCGACAGGCATGTGTCCAACACACCAAAGCACCACCACTCACCACACCACCCAAAAAATCACCACCCACCAATCACCCACCACTATCTCAGGTGTGAGGCTCGACAGGCATGTGTCCAACACCAGCACCACCACCAACAACACACCAAAAACAATCACCACCACCACAACACCACCACTATCAGGTGTGAGGCTCGACAGCATGTGTCCAAACACCACAAAGCACCACCACACCAAAACACACACCAACACACACCAACCAACACGGTGTGAGGCTCACAGGCATACCAGCGCGAGAGCGCGAGAGCGCAACACAACCACCAAAAACAATCCACCACCACCATCTCGGCTGTGAGGCATCCACCACCACCATATGTCCAACACCACAACAAATCAAACCCACCAACACAGGCACACCATTGTGTCCAACACCACCAAGCACCACCACCACCACCACCACCAAACAATCACAACACATGTGTCCAACACAATCCCTACCACCACCAACACAACTATCTCCTTGCGTGTGTTAGATGTGTGGGAGCGCAACACTCAGTTCACCACCAAACAATCACCACACCATCTTCGCGACCCAACACTATCTCAGACCCACACCCACCACGCATGCCACCACCACAAAGCAGGTGTGAACAGGCATGGGTCCAACACCACCAAAAGCAACCACCCACCACACCCAAACACCACCAAAACAATCACCAACCAACACTACCACTATCTAGCTCGAGGCATGTGTCCAAACACCACCAAAGGAACTCACCACCAAACAATCACCACCCAATAACAGGCATGAATGAACAATCCAACCACCACTCAAAGCAATACACACCAAAGGTCTTGGACAGGCAAGTGTCCAACACACCACCAAAGCCACCACCACCACCACCAACACCAACCATAAATCGCAATCACCACCACCACCACCACACTAATATAGCTCAGGTGTGAGGCTCGATAGGCATGCTGTCCAACACACACAAAGCACACCACACCATAGCAACACAAACACCAAAATCACTCAACAAACCACCACTATCTCAGGTGTCGAAGACCTCGTCCAACACCACCAAACCACCACCAACACACGCAACACCACCCAAAACGCACCACCACCAACACCACCTCTATCTCAGTGTCTGAGGCGCGACTAACAAACACACTAAGCACCACCATACGCAACCCACCACCACCTACAAGCCCACCACCAAAACAATCACACCACCAACACCACCACATACTCAGGTGTGGAGCTCGAACAGGCATAGTCCAAACACACCAAAGCACCACCACACCCCAACACCACCCAAGAAACAATTCACCGACCACCAACAGCCATCACTATCTAGGTGTGAGGCGCGACAGGCATGTGGTCTTAGCTACCCACCAAAGCCACCACGACTGTCGCCTCAAAACACCAACATCACACGGTACTATTCTCATGTGTGAGGCTCGACCGGAGGCATTGGTCCAACACCACCAAAAGCACCACACCAACACGCAGACCACCCAAAACAATCACCACCAACCAACACCACCACGTATCGCAGGTGTTGAGGCTTGACAGACAAGGCAATGTGTCCAACACCACCAAAGCACTCACACACCAACCACAACACGTGAAGCCAGCCAAACAATCATCTCAGGTGTGAGGCTCGACAGGCAATGTGTCCAACACCACCAATGCAACCCACCCCCACACCACCAACACCAAAACCAAAACAATCAACCACCAAAAACAACCACCATATGCTCAGGTGTGAGGCTCGGACAGGCATGTGTCCACCACCACCAAAGCACCACACCTTACCCACAACACACCACCAAAACAATCCCACCATCCAACAACACCAACCAACTATATCTCAGGTGTGAGGCTATGACAGGCATGTGTCCAACACCACCCCAAAAGCGCACCACCACCAACACACCAAAGAACACCCACCAAAACAATACACACAAACGGCCACTACCACTATCAGGTGTGAGGCTCAAACAGGCATGTGTCCAACACCAACCAAAAAAACCACCACCAACACCAACACCACCAAAAATCAATCACACCACCGACCAACACCACTATTCAGGTGTGAGGCTCGACAGGCATGTGTCCAACACCACTATATCAGGTGTGAGGCTCGACAGCATGGTCCACCACCAGCCAAAGCACAACACCACCACCCAAACCAAAACAATTGCACCACCACCACAACACGCTACCAACTCTACCTATCAGGTGTGAGGCTCAACAGGGCATATGTGTCCCAACACCGACAAAGCACCACCACCACCACCTACACCAACCACACCAAAAAACAATCACCACCACCACACCACTATCTCAGGTGTGAGGGGCTCGCAGGCATATGTCCAACACACCAAAGGCACACCAACCACCCAACCCCAACACCACCAACAATCCACCCACACACTACTCTCTCAGGTGTGAGGCTCGACAATGTGTCCCAACCACACCACCACCAAACACCAACCAACAACACCACCACCACAACATCACCAACAAAAACCCCCCAAAAAAAACCACTATCAGGTGTGAGCGCTCGACAGGATGTATCCAACACCAAAAGCAACACCACCACACACCACCACCACACCAAAACAATCACCACCAACCACAACCACCCACTTATCTCAGGTGTGAGCCGACAGGCATGTGTCCAACACAACTACCCACCCACCAACACCAAACCACCACCAAAACAATCACCACCACCCCAACACCACCCTATCTCAGGTGTGAGGCTCGACTAGGCAGTGCCATTAACCATCCAAAGCACCACCACCACCCCAACACCACCACATCTCAGGTTGAGGCTCGACAGCTGTGGTCCATCCACCACCACCGACCACCACCAAAACAACCACCACCACCAACACCATCACTATTCAGTGTGGAGCTTTTGACAGGCATGTGTTCCAACACCACCCAAAGCACCACCACCACCACACCAACCACCAAAACAATCACCACCACCAACACCACACCACTATCTCAGGTGTGAGGCTTGAACAGGTGTGTCCACACCAATGCACCACCAACACCACGAACACCACCAAACACAATCACCTTCACACAACACCACCACTATCTGCATGGTGTAAGGCTCACAGGCCGTGCCCCCACCACCAGAGCACCACCACCACCACCAACACCACAAAACAATGCAACACCCCACCAACAACACCAAACCACAATTCTCAGGCTGTGAGGCTTGACAGGCATGTATCCAACACCACCAAAGCACACCACCAACACCAACACCACCAAAACAATCACCACCCACCAACAGCGACCACTATCCCAGCTGTGGAGCTCCGACAGCATGTTCCAACTATCAAAACCACCACAACCCAACACCACAAACAAAACAATCACCACCACCAACACCTACCACTATTCATAGGTGTGAGGCTCGACAGGCTATGTGTCCAACAGCCACCAAGCACCACCTACCACCACCAACAACACACCACCAAAACAATCAACCACCACCACCACCACTATCTCAGGTGTGAGGGCTCCGACAGGCATGTGTCCAACCACCACCAATAACGCACCACCAACACACCAACACGCACCAAACAATCACCACCAAAACACCACCACTAGCTCAGGTGTGAGGGCTCGACAGGCATGACCATGGTCCACCACCACCCAAAGCAACCACACCGACTACACAACATCACCACCAAAAACAATCACCACCAACAAACACCCACTATCTCAGGTGTGA
>JAJSRW010000660.1:0-15000 GCA_022414725.1 Microglena sp. YARC
CACAAGAGGATAGGGTATTAACGCGTAGCAGGAGGACGTCGTTGGATTAGACTGTGTGTGTGTGGTTCTTGAGAGAGATGAAGACATCGGGGATTTATGTGTTTGAGATAGACGGAAAGTAGCGGTATTGCATGTTAAGGTGAAGTAATGTTAAGTGACAAGGTTTATGCAGGCCGCTGCGAGGAGCTAAAAATGGTGGAGTAGTGGTGGCGAGGGAGGACAGGTGGAACTGGAAGGAGTTAGTTAGAGGTGGCGTTGGCTGAAGTGTCGGGCTTGCAATCAACGGACGGATGGATGTATTGGATGGATGGATGGAT
Source organism: Microglena sp. YARC (assembly GCA_022414725.1). Classification (NCBI taxonomy): domain Eukaryota; kingdom Viridiplantae; phylum Chlorophyta; class Chlorophyceae; order Chlamydomonadales; family Chlamydomonadaceae; genus Microglena; species Microglena sp. YARC. The sequence continues at coordinate 318 of JAJSRW010000660.1, forward strand.
GGACGGATGGACAAATGGGTAAACATGGTGGCGGGCTCCCGCCCCCAGACGGGGGGCTCCGCCAAAAAATGATTTTACAAGCAACATGATGAAGGGAGGACCAAGGGACCTTCGTACAATCTTTGTGGGAGGTCTATTACCCAGGGTACTTCCATTTGAACCCAAAAATTGAGCCAGCACTTCAGCGCACTGAAAATCAAACAAGCCGCTTTGTAAGTTCAAAAAAAGCACAAAAAAATTCTGGTTCGCTGCGCCCCACAGGGGGTTGCAAAAAAAACTGCGCGAAATGCGCCAGTGGGGGGCTCGAAAAATGGGGCAGCGCCGCCAGCGCGCCAAAAAGCGCCGCGCTTGGAATTACCCCCTGGTCTCCTCCCCTAAGATCATAAGGTACAACAAAAACCACATGGGTACGTTCAAAAACACACGGGTCCACATGCAAAACTCTAGAAACTATAATAATTTCAGTTTCCTAAGAGACAGCCACAAATTTAAAGGTCGCGTTCTGGAGAAGAAATCCAGTTTGTGGCAATAAAATAAAGATCTGACCCCCAAAGCAAAAAAAATTAAATTTCTAGAAATGACTCCCAAAAATTATTTTTCACCCAACCTTCATGCCGAATGTAATTTGAGGTCCAATCGGGGAAAAAATGATTCGTCTTCTGAATTGCACCTACATGACCCATGGTTGACCCACTACATGCATTGGAGTACTTGGGTGCTACAAAAACACAATTTTGTTGTTGTATGGCTACCAAATAAAAATTTAATACATTTTTATTTAAATTAATTAAATTAATTAATACAACTTGATTCACCCTGACCCAACCCTTGTTTCTGTTCTCTGCAGGAGCCATGGCTCCATCCTTGCGCTATGTTGTCTTGCAGGCCACACAGTCTTCACAGTGTCGAGGTGGGTCTGGATATTTACGCACGGTTACGATTTCTATGATGGGCCAAGACTGGCGCGTGAGTGGAGGAAGAGAATATGAATAATAGTGTATAAGATAAATAAATAAATAAATAAATAAATAAAATAAATAAATACATAAATTAAAATACATAAATAAGATACAACTTTCACAAGGCAGGTCGGGATATACCACGGTTCGATTTGTTGATGGTACGGGCCGGAGTGGCTGCGCGTGGAGGAGGGGGGGGAAATAAAGATTAATTATAGTGTAACATTAAATAAATATATAAATAACAAGTTTCGCAGGGCAGGTCGGGATATACCATTATTTACAATTTGTTGGATGGATGCGGCCAAATGTGCGTTGTGTGGGAGGACGGAGAAAAAATATAAATAAAATTAGCTGTTGTAACCAATAAATGCATTACAAATATGCTGCACATGCCTTGTGCGCCACCACAGTTTTACAGTGGCAGGTCTGGATATTTACCCCGCGGTTACGATTTGTGGTGACGGCAACTGCCGTGTGGGAGGAGGGAAGAATAAGATTTAAATAAATGAGAATGTAAACATAATTTATAAAAATACATTATAAATAGCAAGTTTCACAGGGTTAAGCCCGGATATACCACGGTAATTGATTTGTTGGAGGGTTCACGGCCAACTGCGCGTTGGTGTTGTCGTGTGTGGTTGGTTGGTCGGGGGTTGAGTGTGGCTGGGGTGTGTGTGGGGGGCTTTCATATTTTTTTATTTTTCTAGGGTGGAAGCAGGGGATGATGCCCCGCAATAATATTAACATATAAATATATTAATATACATATCATATAAAATAATAACATATGAATAATGTACTGGTACCGGAATAATTAATTATATAGAAATAATAATTAATTGTAATAATTAATAATAATAATAATTAACTATATAATAATAATAATAATAATAACACAACATATTGAAAACCAATTAAATATTATAAAAAATATAATAATTAGGAAATATAAATAAATTTAATATTTAAATCATAATAGATAACATATGGATAATTAATATATATATTTCCAGAAAAAACTCATAGACTCATTTACTCAAAACATAAGATACTGTCGTCTCAAGCCTGCACAATCGTTTGTACTCCATACCCAAGTCCCGCTTGGTCTCACTGCCTGAGGTTCAATGGAGGGGTGTAAGCAGGATGACCCTTCTTGGGGGCTGCGCCATGAAGTAGGGACCAAAAGGGGGTGCCCAGCTTCTGTCTACTGACTCGTTTTTATGCAGCATGCGAGAAAAATCCCAGTCATAGGCTCCGTAGACCTTACCCACACCCGCCTTCCCCATTTCGTTTGCCTCCAAAGCCCATCACGTGGAAGTGGACCATTGCTGCCTGCAGTACAATGTATTGCCGTAGTGTTAGTGAAGGTGCGATGGGGATGTGGATGTGGACGCAAGTACGGAGTATTACTTTTATTGCTGCATTTATTTATTGTATTAATTGTATTTGTTTGTTTGTATTTTATATTGCATTATGGATTAATTGTATTTCATTTATTGTGGAGGGGGCGAATGGGGATGTGGTGTGGACGCAAGTACGGAGTATACTTTATTGCTGCATTTATTTATTGTATTAATTGTATTTGTTTGTTGTATTTTTATTGCATTTATGGATCAATCGTATTTATTTATTTATTGTGGAGGGGCGATGGGGATGTGGTGTGGACGCAAGTATGTTTTTTATGGAGCAAGCCCAAAAAGGACCAGTCAAAGGCTTTGTGGGGCTTACCCAACCACGTCCGCCTTCCATTGGGTTGTTTCAAATCCCATCATGTGGAAGTGGACCCTTGCTTGCCCGCAGTACAATGTATTGCCGTATGTTAGTGGAGGGGCGATGGGGATGTGGTGTGCACACAAGTATGGGGCATAATTTATTGCTGCATTTATTTATTTTACTTATTGTATTTATTTACTGTATTTTATTGTGAGCTTGCGATGGGGATGTGGTGTGCAGACAAGTATGGAGGATTATGTATATTGCTGTATATCTTTATTGTATATAATTTTATTGTATTTATTTATTGTGAAGGTGCAGATGGGGATGTGGTGTGAACACAGTATGGGGCCATAATTTGGTTGCTGTATGCATTTGGATGCTTTATTTATTGTATTGTATTTATTGTATTTATTGATGAAGGTGGTGACGGAGATGTGGTTGTGGACACAAGTTAGCTGAGGAGAATAATTTATTGCTGCATGTATTTATTGAATGTTGGTATTTATTGATTTATTGCCCAAGGTGCCAATGGGGATGTGGTGTGGACACAAGTTATGGAGGCTCAGAAGTGTATTAGCTGTATATCTTTATTAATTTATTTATTAATTTATTGTTGTATTTATATATATTTATGCGGAGGTGCCCGATGTGGATGTGGTTCGGACACAAGTATGGAGCATAATTTATAGTGTATTTATTTATTAATATTATTGGTTTTACTGTGTATTTATTTATTTATTTAAATAATTTATGTGGAGGTGCGTGATGGGGTGATGTGGTTTGGACTACAGTATGGAGCATAAATAACTTATTGCTGTATTCATTTACTTGCATGTTGTATGTATTGTATTTATTAATTTATATAGCGAAGGTGCGTGGGGATGTGGTGTGGACACAGGTATGGAGAATAATTGGATTGCTTTATTTATGTATTTATAGAGTTTGTTTGTATTAATTGTATTAACTTATTTATTTTACTTATTGTGGAGGTGCGATGGGGATGTGGTTTTGAGCGTAGGGAGCATAAGTTCATGGAGTGATTGCTGTACTTTATTTATTGTATTTATCTATTGTATTTATTTATTTATTATGATTATGTCATTGTGATTGTATTTATCTACTGTATTTTATTTATTTATGGTTTTTTGTTGTATTTATTTATTGGCGAAGGTAGGAATGGGGGTGTGGTGTGTGGATGGATTTTATGCACCATTCGGGAAAATTCCCAGTCAAAGGCTCCGTTTACTTGCATCATGGGTTTGGTCCCATCCACTGGTGTGAGGAAGCCGTGGTTAAAGGAACTTGCAGAGGGAGAGAACCACTTGTCCATGATACCCAAAGTATGATATATATATATACCTAAATATGAATATATGACACCCCACTCGCGTAGCACGGGGTGGATAAGGAGTTAAGCAACTTGTCGAGTACCGCAACTGTCCAGTGTAACTAACTCGTACACATCAGCTTCTTACACGCATCCATGTGCGGAATCACAAAACGGGGTGTAAAGAGGTCCCGGTAAAAAAATTCTCTAGACAACGATGCTGATGCTCGAAATGATCTGTTCTGATGAAGTATTGCCGAAGGATGTTGGGAAGCCATGCGCTTAAAAAGATAGCCCAAACTGTTGCTCAGCGAGCTCAATCGAGTTCGTATCCAGGTATCAGTCACCTTTGGCGAGTGACTGATAACAGTCTGCGAGCTCCTGTGCTTCCGAGCGTCCAACCCTTTCTAATCTATGAATCGCAGATGCAAGCTCTACTCCTTCGCCCATGAGCCCATTTCAGGCAAATCCCTTATACTTAATTCAGTACAGCTTCAGTACTCCACAAGTGGCCGTGCGTACGACGGGCTCCCTTAACACCACGCCCCATCAGGCGTTATCATTACCTTTTTATGTATGATATACCGGCAATGAAGTCTACATTTTCATACACATTTACTTACCTGATTTGGGCACATCCACGGGTGTAAGGAAGCGGTGGTAAAGGCAACTCGCTGAGGTAGAGAACCACTCGGGCACCATACTGAAGTATGCTATACTGGAGTATGCTGAAGTATGCTATACTGGAGTATGCTGAAGTATGCTATACTGGAGTATGCTGAAGTATGCTATACTGGAGTATGCTGAAGTACGCTATACTGGAGTATGCTGAAGTATGCTATACTGGAGTATGCTGAAGTATGCTATACTGGAGTATGCTGAAGTATGCTATACTGGAGTATGCTGAAGTATGCTATACTGGAGTATGCTGAAGTAATGCTATACTGCAATTAAGCCTGTCTATTTATCACATTTACTTTGCCTGGGTTTGGAGCCGTCAACAGGTGTTAGGTAGCCGTGATTAAGCAAACTTTTGGAGATAGAGAACCACTTTGGCATGATACCACAGTATGCTATACCGGCGATCCAGCCTGTCTTTTTATACACACTTACTTGCCTAGGTTTTGACCCATCAACATGTGTGAGGAAGCCGTGGTTTAGCCAACTCGCAGAGGTAGAGAACCACTTGGGCATATTTGTATTTATTGGTTTATTTGTATATTCATATGTACTTATTTATTGGTTTATTTGTATATTCATATGTACTTATTTATTGGTTTATTTTTATATTCATATGTACTTATTTATTGGTTTATTTGTATATTCATATCTACTTATTTATTGGTTTATTTGTATATTCAGATGTACTTATTTATTGGTTTATTTGTATATTCATATGTACTTATTTATTGGTTTATTTGTATATTCAGATGTACTTATTTATTGGTTTATTTGTATATTCATATGTACTTATTTATTGGTTTATTTGTATATTCATATGTACTTATTTATTGGTTTATTTGTATATTCATATGTAATTATTTATTGGTTTATTTGCATATTCATATGTACTTATTTATTGGTTTATTTGCATATTCATATGTACTTATTTATTGGTTTATTTGTATATTCATATCTACTTATTTATACCCATTTACTTGCCTAGGTTTGGACCCATCAACAGGTGTTAGGTAGCCGTGGTTAAGCCAACTCGCGGAGGTAGAGAACCACTTGGGCACGATGGCAAACAGTTCGTTAGTAGCGGCCGCAATGGGCTCATCCTCAGGAAAGTCTGACTTCCACCAGGGGCACTGCTCATCGTCAGGGCAGTCCTCCCTGAGCTGCTTGAAATAGGCATCGGTGTAAGCGCCTCCATCTCTGGAGAACACTCTGCGAGGCACAGGCAAGGGGTGGGTGGGGGGTGGGGGGTATTGTGTTGTGGTAGTTCAAGGCCTCAAGGACCTGTCCACATGGCCCACATACAATACAAAACTGTTTCTGTGTATTGTGGTGATTGTGGGCAGTTCTCCCTGAGCTGCTTGAAATAGGCATCGGTGTAAGCTCCTCCATCCCTCGAGAAAACTCTGCAAGGCGCAGTCAAGGAGAGATTATTGCAGTCTAAACGGACAACGGGGTAACCCTGGGGGCTCCGCAAAAACACAGTATGTTTCTCCGTACTGTGGTGATTGCAGGCAGTCTCCCTGAGATGCTTCAAATAGGTACCCGTGTCAGCGCCTAAATCCCTGGAGAACACTCTGCGAGGCACAGACAGGGAGAGGTTATTGTAGACCTGTCGTCCTGTGTAGTACTATGCGGGCCTTTGCTAGCTTAAAGTGCCTGTGCCTGTGCCTGTGTATGTCTGTGCCTGTGTGTCTGTGTGCCTGTCTGTGCCTGTCTGTGCCTGTGCCTGTGTATGTCTGTGGCTGTGTGCCTGTGCCAGTGTGTCTGTGTGCCTGTGTGTCTGTGTATGTCTGTGCCTGTGTGTCTGTGTGCCTGTGTGTCTGTGTATGTCTGTGCCTGTGTGTCTGTGTGCCTGTCTGTGCCTGTCTGTGCCTGTGCCTGTGTATGTCTGTGGCTGTGTGCCTGTGCCAGTGTGTCTGTGTGCCTGTGTGTCTGTGTATGTCTGTGCCTGTGTGTCTGTGGTCCTGTGTAGTACTATGCGGGCCTTTGCTAGCTAAAAGCACAAGGGACCTGACCACGCCTGACATATATAAACACAAAAGCATCAGGGCAGTCCTCCCTGAGCTCCTTCAACTAGGTCTCTGTGTAAGCGCCTCCATCCCTTGGGGAAACTCTGCAAGCGATTTTTACTTAGGGCACTGACGATTGTACAAGGTAATAATAACGCCTGGTGGGGCGTGGTATTAAGGGAACCCGTCGTAAGCGGGTAGAGAGCGGTCTTCTACCTCAACTGGACAAGCTACCATCGCGGTTGACAACGACCTGCAACGTTTAGGGCGACCGTAAGGGGAATCGAACCCCCGACTCTACGCTCTCAAAGCGACTTGGTGTACCACTAGACCAATTGATTTGCTGAAAGGGGCTAGACCATTGAACACTTACCCTCCAGCAGCCATTATATATAACTGGTATATTGAATTTCATTTAAACGAATTTGGAATTGATTTATAAAGTGATTTTAACGTGGGGCACTGACCATTGTACGCTTACCCTTCCCCCAGTTCAGACGGTAGGTCCAGAATCCCATTCCAGTTAGGCACCCACAGCTTGGCCACCCTCAGGTATCTAAATAAGGTAATAAATAAGGTAATAAATAAAGTAGTAAATAAGGTAATAAATAATTTTCTTTTATGCATCAAAATGTTGCAATTTAAATGAGGAGGCTAATGATATCAATGATCCCACAAGTTGAACATATGCTAAAAAAACAGGTCGTAGTGTGCTGCTGGTAGCTTTGGGTGGGAGGGCCACAAGCCATTAACGGGTATTAAATTACATTACATATATTTAATCTAAATACATTTTACTTATATATAGTTTGGCCATACACCGTTCCAGTTTGGCACCCACAGCTTGGCCACCCTCAGGTCGTAGTGTGCTGCTGGTAGCTTTGGGTGAGAGGGCCACAAGCCATTAACGGGTATATTTAATTGAAGTGCTTTTTACTTTAATTTATCTCATCATGAGATACATGGATTTAATGCATACTAATTTAATTAAAATGAATTCAGTTCAAACGAATGAAATTTGAATGGATTTGAAATAAATATAATTAAAATGATTTCATATATTTTTAACCGATTTGAACATTGGGCACAGCCGGGCACTGGCAATTTTACACTTACCCTGATACCCTCCAGCAGCCATTATATATAACTGGTATATTTCATTTCATTTAAATGAATTTAAATGATTTTTAAAATATATTTGTAAAGTGTTTTTTACGTTGGGCACAGACTATTGTACACTTACCCTCCCCCCAGTTCAGGCGGTGGGTCCAAAGTCCCGTTCCAATTAGGTACCCGCAGCTTGGCCACCCTCAAGTCGTAGTGTGCTGATGGTAGCCTTGGCTCGGAGGGCCAGGAGCCATTAGGAGGGATGACTTTGAATGAGGTGAGGCAGGAGTTGCACCTGTGGGGGCAGCAGCAGGGGGTGAGGGTCAGGAGGGTCGGGAGGGTCAGAGGGTAAAAAGTTCAGAGGGTCAGAGGGCCAGGATCCATTAGGAGGGGCCACTTTGAAAGAGGTGAGGCAGGTTTTGCAACTGTGGGGGCAGCAGCAGGGTCAGAGGGTCAGGAGGGTCAGAGGGTTGGGAGGGTTGGGAGGGTCAGGAGGGTAAGAGGGTCAAAGGGTCAGAGGGTAAGAGGGTCAGAGGGTCAGAGGGCCAGGATCCATTAGGAGGGTTCACTTTGAAGGAGGTGAGGCAGGTGTTGCACCTGTGGGGGTTAGCAGCAGGGGAAGTGTGGTTGAAGGTGTTGGTGTGTGGGTGTGCAGGTGTGGGTTGTGGTGATGCGGGCAGTGGGGACTTTGAAGGAGGTGAGGCAGGAGTTGCACCTGTGGGGGCAGCAGCAGGGTAAGAGAGTCAGGAGGGTCAGAGGGTCGGGAGGGTTGGGAGGGTAAGAGGGTCAAAGGGTCAGAGGTCAGAGGGTAAGAGGGCCAGGATTCATTAGGAGGGGCCACTTTGAAAGAGGTGAGGCAGGTGTTGCACATGGTGGGGCAGCAGCAGGGTAAGAGGGTCAGAGGGTCAGAGGATCGGGAGGGTTGGGAGGGTCAGGAGGGTAAGAGGGTCAAAGGGTCAGAGGGCCAGTATTCATTAGGAGGGGCCACCTTGAAAGAGGTGAGGCAGCTGTTGCACCTGTGGGGGCAGGAGCAGGGGAAGTGTGGTTGAGGGTGGTTGGGTGTGTGGGTGTGCAGGTGTGGGTGTGATGATGCCGGGATGGGTGACTTTGAAGGAGGTGAGGCATGTTATGCACTTGTGGGGGCAGCAGCAAAGGAAGTGTGTAAAACTACAGGATCAAAGTTTGTTGTGGTGGCTTTGGGTGTGTGGTTGTGTGGGTGTGTGGTTGTGTGGGTGTGTGGGTGTGTGAGTGTGGGTGTTTGTGTGAATGTGTGGTGTGTGGTGCGTGGTGTGTGGGTGTCTGGGTGTGGTGGGTGTGTGAGTGTGTGGGTGCGAGGGTGTGTGGGTGTGTGGGTGTGTGGGTGTGTGGATGTGTGGGTGTGTGGGTGTGTGGGTGTGTGGATGTGTGGGTGGGTGTGTGGGTGTGTGTGAGAGTGTGTGTGTGTGGGTGTGTGGGTGTGTGGATGTGTGGGTGTGTGGGTGTGTGGGTGTGTGAGTGTGTGGGTGCGTGGGTGTGTGGGTGTGTGGGTGTGTGTGTGATGTGTGGTGTGTGTGGATGTGTGGGTGTGTGGGTGTGTAGGTGTGTGGTGTGTGTGGGTGTGTGGTGTGTGGGTGTGGGTGGTTGTGTGGATGTGTGGGTGTGTGGGTGTGTGGGCGTGTGAGTGTGTGGGTGCGTGGGTGTGTGGGTGTGTGGGTGTGTGGATGTGTGGGTGTGTGGATGTGTGGGTGTGTGGGTGTGTGGGTGTGGTGGTGTGTGGGTGTGTGGATGTGTGGGTGTGTGGATGTGTAGGTGTGTGGGTGTGTAGGTGTGTGGGTGTGTGATTGTGTGGGTGTGTGGGTGTGTGGGTGTGTGGGTTTGTGGATGTGTGGGTGTGTGGATGTGTGGTTTTGTGGATGTGTGTGGGTTGTGTGGGTGGGTGTGTGGGTGCAGGTGCAGGTGTGGGTGGGGGTTGAAAGGAGGGGCCACTTTGAAGGAGGTGATGCAGGTGTTATACCTATCAGAGTGTCAGAGGGTCAGAGGGTCAGTAGGGTCAGTAGGGTCAGTAGGGTCAGTAGGGTCAGTAGGGTCAGGATCTATTAGGAGGGCCACTTTGAATACGGTGGCAGGCAGGTGTCATATCTTAAGAGGGTCTATATATCTGTAAGAGGGTCAGAGGGTATTTGAGTATTTGTTTTTTTGTGTACCGCTCACTTATACATGCTCATCTGGTAATTGCTGGCACATGGACATGAACCTGGATAAACAGTATTTGTTTTTTTGTGTACCGCTCACTTATACATGCTCATCTGGTGATTGCTGGCACATGGACATGAACCTGGATAAACAGTATTTGTTTTTTTGTGTACCGCTCACTTATACATGTTCATCTGGTGATTGCTGGCACATGGACATGAACCTGGATAAACAGTATTTGTTTTTTTGTGTACCGCTCACTTATACATGCTCATCTGGTGCTCGATAGATATTAACATGGACCTTGACATGTTCAACAAGTATTTATGTATTTATTTATTTATTTATTTATTAATGTACCGCTCACTTGTACATGCTCATCTGGTGCTCGATAGATATTAACTTGGACATTGACATGATCGTGTCCAACGAGTAATTTATGTGTTTCTTTCTTTCTTTGTGTACCGCTCACTTGTACATGCTCATCTGGTGATTAATGGCACATGATCATGGACAAACAGTATTACTTTTTTTTTTTACCGCTCACTTGTCCATGCACATCTGGCGCTTGATAGATATTAACTTGGACCTTGACATGTTCAACAAGTATTTATGTGTTTATTTATTTATTTATGTATTTATTTATTTATGTATTAATGTACCACTCACTTGTACATGCTCATCTGGCATTCAATAGAAAATGGGCCTTGACATGAACATGTTCAACAATTTATTTTCTTATTTGTGTAACGCTCGTTTGTACCAGGGTACTTCCAAGCGCGCTGCTTTTTTTAGCCCCACTGCGCGTTTCGCGCAGTTTTTTGCAGCTCCCTGTGGGCGCAGCAAGCAATTTTTGCGCTTTTTGCATTACAACGCACAGTTTTTTTTTTTTCAAGTGCGCTAAAGCCCTGGCCAATTTGGTCTATGGATGTACCCTGGTTTGTACATGCTCATCTGGCGCAAGTGTCCAACCATCTTGGCAGTCAGCATGTGCCGTGTGCTCTGGGGCATCTAACAAAAGGCGCACCACCCCCACGTGGCCACCACTTGCTGCTACGTCAAGTGCCTGACCATTTCGGCAGTCAGCATGTGCAGCATGCTTTGGGGCATTCAACAAAAAGCTCACCATCCCTTCATTGCCTGCTGCTGCTGCTGCAATACATGCTCATCTGGCGCTTGATAGCAGAAGGACATGATCATGGACATACAGTATTTATGTATGTATGCATTTATGTATTTATATATATTTATGTTTCTGTGTTTGTACCACTCACTCGTACATGCTCATTTGGTGATCGATAGCACATGGGCATAAACATGGACTTACAGTATTCATCTATGTACCTATTATTTTTGGATTTGTGTACCGCTCGCTCGAACATGCTCATCTAATGATCGCTAGCACAAGAACATGAACATGGACATACAGAATTCATGTATGTATTTATTTTTGTATTCATTTATTCGTGTAACACTCTCCTGTACATGCTTATCTGGTGATCGATAACACATGGACATGGACGTGGACATATAGTTTCTATGTATGTATATATATTTATTCATTTATTTGTGTACCGCTTGCTCGAACATGCTCATATAGCACTAGCACATGAACATGCACATGGACATGCAGTATTCATGTATGAATTTCTGTATTTCTGTATTTCTGTATTTCTGTATTTCTGTATTTATGTATTTATTTGTGTGCCACTCACTTGGACATGCTCATCTGGCGCTCGATACATATGAACATGGGCATTGACATGGACCTTGACAGGTTAAACACATATTTATGAATGTATATATTTGTTTATTTATGTATTTATTTGTGTGCCACTCACTTGGACATGCTCATCTGGCGATCCATAGCACGTGGACATGAACATGGACATACAGCATTTATGTATGTACTAATTAATCGCTCGAACATGCTCATCTAATGATCGCTAGCACGAGAACATGAACATGGACATACAGAATTTATGTATGTATGTGTTTATATATTTATTTATTTGTGTACTACTCACTTGTACATGCTCATCTGGCGATCGATGGCCTGTCTCTGCGTCGCACCCTTCGGCCCCTTGGCCTTCCAACCCGGATCAGTGCACATCACCATCACCATGTGCGTGATGGGCATGCCCAGCATGGTTGAGTGGAGGGCGTCGTCAAGGAACGATTGATCTGGGGTGAAGGTGAAGGTGGTTGAGGCGGTTGAGGGTGGTTGAGTGGAAGACGTCGTCAAGGAAAGATTGATCTGAGTGCAGGAGAGGGGAGGTTGAGGGTGGTTGAGGGTGGTTGAGGGTGGTTGAGAGGAGGGCGTTGTCAAGGAAAGATTGATCTGGGTGCAGGTGAAGGTTGGTTGAGGTTGGTTGAGGGTGGTTGAGGGTGGTTTATGGTGGTTGAGGGTGGTTGAGTGGAAGACGTCGTCAAGGAAAGATTAATCTGAGTGCAGAAGAAGGTTGGTTGAGGTTGGTTGAGGTTGGTTAATGGTCGTTGAGGGTGGTTGAGTGGAGGGCGTCGCCATAGAAAGATTGATCTGAGTGCAGGAGAAGGTTGGTTGAGGGGTGGTTGAGGTTGGTTAATGGTGGTTGAGGGTGGTTGAGTGGAGGGCGGCGTCAAGGAAAGATTGATCTGGGTGCAGGTGAAGGGAGGATGAGGGTGGTTGATGGTAGTTGATGGTGGTTGAGTGGAGGGCGTCGTCAAGGAAGGATTGATCTGGGTGCAGGTGAAGGGTGTTTGAGGGCTGTCCAGAAACCACAATCACACTCAACAAAATCACACAAAAATCACCCAAATCACACTCACCACAATCACACTCAACAAAATCACACAAATCACACTCACCACAATCACACTCAACAAAATCACACAAATCACACTCACCACAATCACACTCAACAAAATCACACAAAAATCACCCAAATCACACTCACCACAATCACACTCAACAAAATCACACAAATCACACTCACCACAATCACACTCAACAAAATCACACAAAAATCACCCAAATCACACTCACCACAATCACACTCAACAAAATCACACAAATCACACTCACCTCAATTACGCTGACCAAAATCATACCTAAATCACCACAATTACACTCACCAAAATCACACCAAAATCACCAAAATCACTCTCACCTCAATTGCACTCACCAAAATCACACCAAAATCACACTTACCAAAAGTCATGCACATCTGCGCGTTCGGACTTTTCATCTTTCCCAAGTTGTCCATCAGAAACTTCATGTCATCGTCCATCCACCTGTTAAGGTCAAGGTAGAGTGGTAGAGTGTGCTGGGTGTGTGAGGGTGTGTAGCGGGGGGGGGAGTGTAAGTGGGTGTGTGAGGGTGTGTAGTGGGGGGGGGGGGGGGGGGGGGGGAGTGTAAGTGGGTGGGTGAGGGTGTGCAGTCTATCAGAAACTTCATGTCATCGTCTATCCACCTGTCAAGGTCAAGGTAGAGCTTGTGATTAGTTTAGGCTGGACCAGTATTACCCGTATTTCTATTTTATGTTGTATATCCTATGTGAAGAAGGATACATCCCCTTGGATATGGTTTGCAGTAAGGACCTTTTACAAGTAATTTAATGTCGTGTTGCATGTCCATCCTTCTGTAAGCTGAGCCTTCTCTCCCCATGCCCCAAATGGAATGTAAATAGGCTATTGACATTGCACACACGCCACTAGACTATAGCTTAAAAAAATGAAAGTGAACGGACCAAGTTGCAAGCTTTGTTTGGGTAGCCACATGGCATGTTTGGGGCATGCATGGAGTACACATTCATGATAGGTAGAGCTGCCAGATGTGTGCCCTGGGCCACACACTTGCTAGTATGTGCCAGATTACCCTACCTAAGCAGCCTTATTTGGGCATACCAAGATTAGAATCACACATGGTGTCCATGAGGCATATCCAGACCTCCCCGCCCACATTTGTGTGTACTCAATGCACCCCCCAAGTATGCCATGTGGCTACCCAAACCAACCTTTCAACTTGATCCGATGACTTCACCATTTAAACGTCGCATCCCGGTTATAGATCACCAAGCGGGGCCGGCCCGAGTGCCGATCTCACGCGACCACCGTGCCTGGCCTTAGACATGAAGAAAACTGAGAGGGTAGAGGACACGCTCAGCCTAGGTTGTGCAGGAAATGGTGCGGTATGGAAGATGAAATTCGCCAGAAACGTCGATGGGGTTGGTTACAAGCGTAACCATACGGGCAATCGTGGTACGCCCTAGTTGTTTGTAGTGAGGTGGTGGGTGTGTGTTTGGGGGGGGGGGGGGGGGGGGGGGGGAGGGATGAAGTGTGTGTGTGAGGGGGGGGGGGGGGGGGGTGGGGGGGGGGAGGGGGGGGGAGGGCGTGTAGTGTGCTTGGTTGTGTGTAGTTGGGTGCTTTTTATGTAAAAGAGCTTATAAGTTATATCCAAGCAGAACTTAAAAAGCACTACAGATTTTTCATTTTCCCCTAGTTGACCATCAAGAGAATCACGTCATCGTCCATCCACCTGTAAAGGTCAAGGTCAAGGTAAGGGTTAAGGTAAAGGTTGGGAGGGGAGGGGGGGGGGGGATAGTGGGTGCGTGAGTGGGTGTAGTCTATCAAAAAACTTCATGTTATCGTCCATTCACCTGTCAAGGTCAAGGTAGAGTGGTAGAGTGTAACTGGGGTGTGTGAGGGTGTGTAGTGGTGTGTGTGTGTGG
>JAJSRW010000660.1:20000-25000 GCA_022414725.1 Microglena sp. YARC
AAATTAAATTAAATGTTGAATTAAATTAAATCAAATTACATTAAATTAAATTAAATGTTACATGAAATGTACCACACCTGTGCTCCTCCACACCCATAAGGTTTATGCTACTCAAGGGCGGACGCTTGAGGAAGGCATATGGATCTTGCAGGATGAGGTAGTCACTGTGCAGGGTGGGAGTGGGGTGGGTTAGTGTGTGTGTGTGTGTGTGTGTGTGGGGGGGGGGGGGGGGCTGAGTGTGTGTGTGTGTGTGGGGAGGGGCCTTGAGGAAGGCATGTGGATCTTGCAGGATGAGGTAGCCACTGAGCTGGGTGAGGGGGTGGGGTGGGTAGTGTGTGTGTGTGTGTGTGTGTGTGTGTGTGTGTGTGAGAGAGCGGACACTTGAGGAAGGCATAGGTATCTTGTAGGATGAGGAAGTCACTATGCAGGGGTGAGGTGGGGTGGGTTAGTGTGTGTGTGTGTGTGGGGGGGGGGCGGGGGGGGGGGAGCTTGAGTAAGGCATAGGGATCGTGGAGGATTAGGAAGTCACTAGAAGGAGGAGAACACGCTGGTTACCGACACCACCCGCCTCCTAACCCCACCCCACACCTGTCCAGGTCTGACACGCGCTGCCATTGCAATGAAGCGCCACACCCACCCACCCCACCACCACCACCACCACCACCACCACCACACACACACACACACACACACACACACACCTCCCGCCCGTCCCTGCCCCCCCACCCTTCCCCCCACCCTCCCCGGTCCTTCCCTCCTCCCCCCCCCCCCCCCCTTCCCCCCCACCCCATCTCCGGTCCTTCCCTCCCCCCACCCCCCACCCCCTTCCCCCCCCCTCCCCCGGTCCTTCCCTCCTGCCCCCCCCCCCCCACACACCCTTCCCCCCCCCCTCCCCAGTCCTTTCCTCCCCCCCCCCCCCCCCCCCCCCCCCCCCCCCCCCCCCCCCGCCATACACACACACACCTGTCCAGGTCAAGAATGTTGTATCTAAGATGAGCCCTTGAAATGAAGCGCCAGTGGATGTGCCACAGGTGGTTACCAACACGACCCCACCCCCTCCCCCTCCCCTGCCTCCCCCACCCACCCCACCTCCAATCCCCCCCTGCCCAACCCACCCACCCACCCCATCCCATCCCCATCCCTTGTTTCTTCCCCCCACACACACACCTGATAAGGGCCAGAATGTTGTATCCAGAGATGTCTGGTTGTATCCCACACGCGCCACCCTTGCAAGGAATCGCCAGATCCCCCCCTCCCCCCATCCACCCCCCTCCCCGGTCCCTCCCTTCCCCCACCCCACCCCCGCCACCCCCCCTCCCACACCATCCCCCCCCACACACCTGTCGAGGGCCAGAATGTTGTATCCCACACGATTCCCTCCCCCTCCCCACCCCTTGCCCCCCCCTCCCCACCCACCACCATCCCCCCACACACACCTGTTTGAGGGCCAGAATGTTGCATCCCACACGCGCCACCTTTGCAAGGAAATCGCCAGACCCCCCCCCCCCCCCCCCCCCCCCCCCCTTCCCCTCCACGGTGCCTCCCTTCCCCCCCCCCGACACCCCACCCCCGACACCCCACCCACCACCATCCCCCCCCCCCTGTCGATGGCCAGAATGTTGTACCCAACACGCGCCACCCTTGCAATGAAGCGCCAGCGAATGTGCCACACGTGGTTTCCCACACGACCCCCCCCCCCTTCCCACCCTAAACTCCCCACCCCCACCCCCACCCCACCCCCCCACCCCACCCCCACACACACCTCTCACACATAGATACCCCCTCTCCCCCCACCCCCGACCACCACCACCACCACCTCCCCCCCCATCCCCCCCCTTCCTGGTCCCTCCCTTCCTCCCCCCCCGTCACCCCACCCACCGCCTTCCCATTCCCCCACACCTGTCGAGGGCCAGAATATTGTACCCAACACGCGCCACCCTTGCAATAAAGCGCCAGCGAATGTGCCACAGGTGATTTGCCAGGCGTGGTTACCCACTCAACCCACCCCCCTCCCCACCCCTTGCCTCCCCCTCTCCACCCGTCACCATCCCCCACCCCATACCTGTCGAGGGCCAGAATGTTGTACCCAACACGCGCCACCCTTGCAATAAAGCGCCAGCGAATGTGCCACAGGTGATTTGCCACACGACCCCATGACGACTGCTTCATTGCTGAGTCGTCCCACGCACAGTTGACCGGGTAGGGAAGGGCAGCCTCTGAGATATCCTTCACCTCTTGGCACCCATCATTCTGCAGTGGGAAGGTGTATGTGTGTGGGGTGTGTGGGGGTGTGGGTGGTGGTGGGGGGTTAATGTCTGTGTGCGTGTGTGTTTGGGTTGGATGGCTTGGGCACTGTCTTGTTTCAAACGTTCATGTGTTTCGAGGTTGTGCGGTTGTCGCGACGCACGGAAGAAAAACAAACGGGAAGCCTCTGAGATATTCTTCACCACCTGGCACCCATCCTTCTGCAGTGGGGAAGTTTGGGGTTGGGCGGCTTGGGCACTGTCCTGTTTGATACATTCGTGTGCTTCGAGGTTGTGCGGTTGTCGCGACGCATAGAAGAAAAACAAACGGGAAGCCTCTGAGATATTCTTCACCACCTGGCACCCATCCTTCTGCAGCAGGGAATGTTTGGGCGTCGAAACAAGTAACATGAGATGTAGGATGTGTGGTAGGCGCTTCGCTCAAAAACAAACAGGACAGCCTCTGAGATGTCCATCATTTCCTGGCACCCATCCATCTACAGCAGGAACGTTTTGGGTTGAAACATGAAATATGAGATGTTTGTTGTGCGTGTGTCGCGTCGCTCAAAAACAAACAGGGCAGCCTCTGAGATATCCTTCACTTCCTGCCACCCATCCTTCTGCTGTGAGGAAGTTTTGGGTTAGATGGCTTGGTCTTCTTTCATACTTCAGTTTCGAGGTTGTGCAGTTTTCGCGACGCAAAAAAACAGGCAGGGCAGCCTCTGAGATGTCCAACACTTCCTGGCACCCATCCTTCTGCAGTGAGGAAGTTTGGGGTTGGGTGGCTTGGTCTTCTTTCATACTTCGGTTTCGAGTTTGTGCAGTTGTTGAGACGCAAAAAAACAGGCAGGGCGGCCTCTGAGATGTCCAACACTTCCTGGCACCCATCCTTCTGTAGTGGGAAATGTTTGTGGTTGAAACCTGAAACCTGAAATCTGAAACATGAAGCATGAAGCATGAAACAGCCGGTGGCCTTCACAAGTGCTCAAGCTGTTCTGAGATGTCCATTACCTCCTGCCACCCATCCTTCTGCAGTGGGGAAGGTTTGGGTTGGATCGCTACTGTAATGATAAATTTAAACATTATACATACCAATCTAAACATTATTAATAACAATTCAAACATTATGCATATCAATCTAAACATTATAAATATAAATATAAACATTATAAATATAAATTGAGACATTATAAATAGCAATTGAAACATTATACACATCAATCAAAACATTATACATATCAATTTAAACAGGGATTTTAACATTATAAATATCAATTTACATATTATAAATATCCATATAAACATTATAAATGTCAATATAAACATTGTAAATATCACTTTAACAAATTGTAAATATCAATATAAAATTATGACTATCAGTTTAAACATTATAAATATCATTTTTAATTTATAAATGCCAATTTAACATTATGAGTATCAATGTAAACATCATAATATCCATACTATCAATAATATATATATATATACATATATATATATATTTTTTTTTTTATATATATATATATATATATTATAATAATATCGATAATATCAATTGAAACATCCTAAATATCACAGGAAACCAATGCTCCGCCCACTGTGATATATTATAAATATCAATTTATACATTATAAATATCAATTTGAACATAAACGTAAACATTTTAAACACAGGGAACCAATACTCCACCCACCGTGATATGTTATAAATATCAATTTAAACATTATAAATATCTATTTGAAAATAAACGTAAACATTTTAAACACAGGAAACCAATGCTCCATCCACCGTGATATATTATAAATATCAATTTAAACATTATAAATATCAATTTAAACATTATAAATATCAATTTAAACATTATAAATATAAATGTAAACATTAACATAAACATTTAAAGCATAGGGGACCAATGCTCCACCCACCGTGATTTATTATTAATACGCATTTAGACATTATAAATATGAATTTAAACAATGTAAACATTGACATACACACTTTAAAACATAGGAAACCAATGCTAGACCCACCGTAATGGAGATGATGAGGAAATGATCCATTCCGAATTTTCTGAACTGGTTCTGCACTTGGAACACAAACTCTAGGAAGTAGGCACCGAACGCTGATATGAGGATGATCTCTTTTTTGTATGACACAGACTCGACACATGTCTTGAAGCCGCTACCTGGGTTGGGTTTGGGTTTGGTGGTGGTGGTGGTGGTGGTGGTGGTGGTAGGTGGGGTGGGGTGGGGGTAGGCAAGGATGTGGGGAAGTAGGCACCGAACGCTGATATGAGGATGATCTCTTTCTTGTATGACACAGACTCGACACATGTCTTGAAGCCGCTACCTGGGTTGGGTTTGGTGTGGGGGGGGGGTGGGGTGGGGGTGGTGGGTGGGGTGGGGTGGGGGTAGGCAAGGATGTGGGGAAGTAGGCACCAAACGCTGATATGAGGATGATCTCTTTCTTGTATGACACAGACTCGACACATGTCTTGAAGCCGCTACCTGCGTTTGTGTGTGTGTGTGTGTGTGTGTGTTTTTAAGGGGGGGCAGACAAGGATGAGGGGGAGATAAGGTCAAGAGGGATATGAGGATGATCTCTTTCTTGTATGACACAGACTCCACACAAGTCTTAAAGCCACCACCTGTTTGTATTGGTTTGGTTTGGGGTTTGGGGGTTTGGGGGGGGGGGGGGGGGATCTGTGTGTATGTGTGTGGGGGGGGGGGAAGAGACAAGGGCGGGAGGGAGATAAGG
>JAJSRW010000660.1:27500-35507 GCA_022414725.1 Microglena sp. YARC
AATTGATTTGACCTCCCCATAGAAGTGCTTTGTCTTCCCCAAGCTGCACACACACTCACCCAATCACTCACACACACACCACGTATGCACATGCACACACACATTCACCCAATCACTCTCACACACTCATACACACACGCTCCATGCGTACGCAGACACCACGCATGCGCTTACTTGATTTGACTTCCCCATAGAAGTGCTTTGTCTTCCCCAAGCTGCACAGTCCGCTCACTAGCACACACACACACACACACACCACGCAGACACAAACCACGCACACACACACGCACACACACACATACCACGCATGCACTTACTTGATTTGACCTCCCCGAAGAAGTGCTTTGTCTTTCCCAAGCTGCACAATCCGCTCCCCTCACAGCTGCTGCCATTGATGGGAGGCAACTCAATGCCATCTGACAGGTTGAAGCTGGGAATGGGGTGCAGGTGGGTGGGTGGTGGTGGTAGTGGTGGTGGAGGTGTGGGGTGTGGTGGGGTGTCTATATTGTTTTGTTATGGGAGGCAACTCGATGCCATTGGACAGGTTGGAACTGAAATGGGGTGGAGTGGGGGGAATTTGTTTTATGGGAGGCAACTCGCTCTGACAGGTTGAAGTTGCAATGGGGTGGAGGTGGGATGCAGGTGGTGGGTGGGTGTCGTGATAGTGGTAGTGGGGGTGGGGTGGAGGTGGGGTGGGGTGGGTGGGTGGGTGGGTGGGGGGATGGGGGTATTTTTTTTTTATGGGAGGCAACTCGCTCTGACAGGTTTAAATTTGCAATGGGGTGGAGGTGGGGTGCAGGTGGGTGGGTGGTCGTGATAGTGGTAGTGGGGGGTGGGTGAAGGTGGGGGTAGGGTGGGTGGGTGGGTGGGGGGATGGGGGTATTTTTTTTTATGGGAGGCAACTCGCTCTGACAGGTTTAAATTGCAATGGGGTGGAGGTGGGGTGGGTGTGGGGTGCAGGTGAATGGGTGGGTGGTCGCGTCGTGGTGGTGGTGGTGGTGGTGGTGGTGGTGGTGTGGGGGGGCGGGTGGTGGGGTGTATTGTTGTTTGTATGGGAGGAACCTCGCATCTATCACCACCACCTACACCATCACCACCACCAACACCACCAACAAAAACCACCACAAGGAGCAGCACCCCAACCACCACTACCACCACCAGCACCCCCCCAAGAAGCAGCAGCAACCTGTCTGCAGACTTGCCAGCTCCATGCACAGTCCCCTTGTTCACACGCATTGTATGGTGTCTGCCACCACCAACACAAAACACCAACACCACCACCAACACCACCACCAACACCACCACCACCACCACCACCACCAACAACAACAACATCAAGCTAATCAACAATAAGCAGCACTCACCTGTCCACAGTTTTGCCAGCTGCATGCACAGGTACCTTGTTCACACGCATTATATGGTTAGCATGTCTGCCACCACCAACACAAACCACCACCACCACCAAAACCAACACCACCACCAACACCAACAACAAGCTAAGCAACAATAAGCAGCACTCACCTGTCTGCAGTTTTGCCAGCTCCATGCACAGGCCCCTTGTTCACACGCATTGTATGGTTAGCATGTCTGCCACCACCACCACAAACCACCAGCACCACCAACACCATCACCAACAACAAGACCAACAAAACATTAGCAACAATAAGCAGCACTCACCTGTCCACAGTTTTGCCAGTTCCATGCACAGGCCCCTTTGTTCACACGCATTGTATGGTTAGCATGTCTGCCACCACCAACACAAACCACCACAAACCACCAACACCACCACCACCAACACCACCACCACCACCACCACCAACAAACAACAACACCAACAACAAGCTAAGCAACAATAAGCAGCACTCACCTGTCCGCAGTTTTGCCAGCTCCATGCACAGGTACCTTGTTCACACGCATTGTAATGGTTAGCACATGTGCCACACCAACACGAACCACCACCACCACCAAAACTACCAACACCCCCAACAACAACAAGCTAAGCAACAATAAGCAGCACTCACCTGTCCGCAGTTTTGCCAGCTCCATGCACAGGTACCTTGTTCACACGCATTGTATGGTTAGCACATGTGCCACCACCAACACGAACCACCACCACCACCAAAACTACCAACACCCCCAACAAACAACAAGCTAAAGCAACAATAAGCAGCACTCACCTGTCCGCAGTTTTGCCAGCTCCATGCACAGGTACCTTGTTCACACGCATTGTATGGTTAGCACATGTGCCACCACCAACACGAACCACCACCAACACCAAAACTACCAACACCACCAACAAAGCAAGCTAAGCAACAATAAGCAGCACTCACCTGTCCGCAGTTTTGCCAGCTCCATGCACAGGTACCTTGTTCACACGCATTGTATGGTTAGCATGTCTGCCACCACCAACACAAACCACCACAAAACCACCAACACCACCACCAACAACAACACCACCACCACCACCACCACCAGCAAAACCACCACCAACAGCAAGCTAAGCAACAATAAGCAGCACTCACCTGTCCGCAGTTTTCGCCAGCTCCATGCACAGGTACCTTGTTCACACGCATTGTATGGTTAGCACATGTCCACCACCAACACAACCACCACCACCACCAAAACCAACACCCCCAACAACAACAAGCTAAGCAACAATAACAGCACTCACCTGTTCCGCAGTTTTGCCACTCACACAGACCTTGTTCACACGCATTGTATGGTTAGGCATGTCTGCCACCACAACAACACCAACACCACCACCAACACCAAAACACACACAACAACAAGCTAAGCAACAATAAGCAGCACTCACCTGTCTGCAGTTATGCCAGCTCCATGCACAGGTACCTTGTTCACACGCATTGTATGGTTAGCACATGTGCCACCACCAACACGAGACCACCACCACCACCAAAACCAACCACCCCCACAACAACGCTAAGGCTAAGCACTGCCACCACACAAACAAACCACCCACCAACCACCACCCGCAAGCTAAACAATAAGCAAGCACTCACCTGTCTGCATTATTGCCAGCTCCATGCACAGGTACCTTGTTCACACGCATTGTATGGTTAGCACATGTGCCACCACCAACACGAACCACCACCACCACCAAAAACCACAACACCCCAACAACAACAACAAGCTAAGCAACAATAAGCAGCACTCACCTGTCTGCAGTTTTGCCAGCTCCATGCACAGGTACCTTGTTCACACGCATTGTATGGTTAGCACAACGTCTGCCACCAACCAACACGAACCACCACCACCACCAACACACCACCACCACCCAACAACAACACCACCACCACCAACAACCAACAAACAACAACAACAAGCTAAAGCAACAATAGAAGCAAGCACTCACCTGTCCGCAGTTTTGCCAGCTCGCCGCACAGGGGGCCCCTTGCACAACGATCATTATGGTTAGCTGTCGCTGCACCACCACCACAAACCACCAACCACCGACACCAGCACCACCAAAACAAACACAAACAACACCACCAACAACAAGCTAAGCAACAATAAGCAGCACTCACCTGTCCACAGTTTTGCCAGTTCCATGCACAGGCCCCTTGTTCACACACATTGTCTGGTTAGCATGTCTGCCACCACCACCACAAACCACCACAAACCTACAACACCAACATGGACACCACCACCACCACCACCACCAACAGCAACAACAAGCTAACAGCAACAATTAAGCACAGCACGCACCCTGTCCGCAGTTTTGCCAGCTCCATGCACAGGTACCTTGTTCACACATATTGTATGGTTAGCATGTCTGCCACCACCAACACAAACCACCACCACCACCAAAACCAACACCACCACCAACAACAACAACAAGCTAAGCAACAATAAGCAGCACTCACCTGTCTGCAGTTTTGCAGCTCCATGCACAGGCCCCTTGTTCACACGCATTGTATGGTTAGCATGTCTGCCACCACCACAAAAACCACCCACAAACCACCAACACCACCACCACCACCACGCAACAACAACACCACCACCACCACAACCAACAACACCAACAACAAGCTAAGCAACAATAAGCAGCACTCACCTGTCCGCAGTTTTTGCCAGCTCCATGCACAGGTACCTTGTTCACACGCATTGTCATGGTTAGCACATGTGCCACCACCAACACGAACCACCACCACCACCAAAACCAACACCAACAACAACAACAAGCTAAGCAACAATAAGCAGCACTCACCTGTCCGCAGTTTTGCCAGCTCCATGCACAGGTACCTTGTTCACACGCATTGTATGGTTAGCACTGTCTGCACACCACCAACCAAGACCCCAACACAAACCACCAAAACCACCACCAACAACAAGCTAAGCAACAATAAGCAGCACAGCAGTTATGCCGGCTCCAACAAGCCCCTTCGTGCACACATGCTCAGCCTTCTGCGCGGCTTCTCTTGTTGCCGCCCTCCGAAACGCAGGTTATGCAGCCTCCATCCACCAAACACCTCCACAAGCACAGGCCCCTGTGTTCAAAGCACCTGCCAAAACCACACCTTTAGCCTGATCCTCGCGCAGTTTTTCGCCAGCTCCATGCAAAAGGTACACTTGTTCAACGAGCATTGTATGGTAGATGGTCAACAGGCATGCTTTCCACCACCACCACAACACCTTCCACCACCTGAGCACCACACCTGTCGGCAGTTTTGCCAACACCAATCACCCCCTTGGTCACACAACAACACCAACCCAATACAAAGCAACAATAAAAACAACAACACAACAATACATTCGCAACAATAAGCACTCACCTGTCCACAGTTTGCCAGTTCTGAATGAACAGGCCCCTTGTTCACACGCATTGTACGAGTAGCATGTCTTCCCACCACCAACCACAAACCACCACAAACCACCCAACACCACCGACACACAACAACAACACAACACACCACCACACCAACTCAGACAACACCAACAACAAGCCGTAAGCAAACATTAAGCAGCACTTACCTGTCCCGCAGTTTTGCCAGCTCCATGCACAGGTACCTTGTTCACACGCCCATTGTATGTATAGCACATGTTGCCACCACCAACACGAACCACCACCACCACCAAAACCACCACCCCAAGTCAACAACACAACAAAGCTAAGCACGCCCCACAATAAGCAGCACTCACCTAGGTCCCAGTTTGCCAGCTCCATGCACAGCGGTACCTTGTTCACACGCATTGTATGGTTAGCACATGTGCCCACACACGAACCACCACCCACAACACCACCCCAACCAACCACCCCCCAACAACAAACAAAACTAGCAACAAAAGCAGCACTGCACCTGTCCGCAGTTTTGACCAGCATCCATGCACAGGTACCCCTTGTTCACACGGCAAACCTGTATGTTAGCATGTGCCACCACCACGCAACCAACACCATCACCAACAACAAACACCAACAAAACATTGCACAATAAGCACACTCACCTGTCCACCAGTTTTTGCCAGTTCTATGAACGCCCCTTGTTCACACGATTGATGGTTTACATGGTCTGCCACCACCAAACAACAAAACACCACAGCCCCACTCACCACCACCAACAACAAAACACACCACCACCACCACCAACCAACACCAACAAACAAGCTGTAAGCAGCACTCACTGTCCGCAGTTTTGCCAGCTCCATGTATTGTTAGATTGTATGGTTTAGCATGTGCCACCACCACACGACCACCCCACCCCCACCACAAACACCACACCCCACCCTCACCACCAAACAACACCATTTACATACAGCTAAACAAAGCAACAATAAGCAGCACTCACCTGTCCGCAGTTTTGCCGCAGCTCCATGCACAGGTACCTTGTTCACACGCATTGTAATGGTTAGCACATGTCTGCCACCACCAACACGAACCTACCACCACCACCAAAACAACACCCCCAACAACAACAAGCTAAGCAACAATAAGCAGCACTCACCCTGTCCGCAGTCGTTCATTGCCAGCTCCATGCACAGGACCTTGTTCATAACGCATTCTGTATGGTTAGCTGTCTGCCACACCACCACCACAAACCACCAACCACCACCACACACACACCACACCACCAAACCACCACCAACAACAACAAAGCTACAGCTGAGCACAATAAGCAGCACTGCACCTGTCCCAGTTATGCCGGCTCATGCGACAGGTACCCACTTGGTTCACAGCGACCAATTGTTATGGTTAGCACATAGTGTTGCCACCACAAAACACACGAACCACTCCAGACAACCACCAGACACCACACAAACAAACCAACACAGAAAGCACCACAAACACCACCCACCACACCGACCGACCAACCCAACAACAAGCTAAGCAACAATAAGCAGCTCACTCACCTCTGCCGCAGTTTTGCCGAGCTCCATGCACAGGTACCGTTTTCACGCGCAGTTGTATGGTTTAGCAGCAGGTGCACCACCATACACAACGACGAACACCACCACCCACCAAAACCAATCCACCCCGAACAAACAATCTCTTCACAGCTCTAAGCATTGTTATGGTTACTGACATGATGCCACTACTCATCCGAATTGACATTGGTAGCCATGCCACACGAACCACCACCACCACCAAAACCAAACCACACCCACAACCAACCACCCCCAACAACAAACCAAGCTGAGAGCAACAATAAGCAGCACTCACCTGTCCGCAGTTTGCCAGCTCCATGCACAGGTTACCTTGTTTCCACACGCATTGTATGGTTAGCATGTCTGCCACCACCAAACACCCAAACCACCAACACCACCAAAAAACCACACAACAACAAGCTAAGCAACAATAAGCAGACTCACCTGTCTGCAGTATGCCGGCCCTTGGGGGGCCCCCAAAACGGGGGGGGGGGCCCCCCCCCCTTGTTCACACGGCATATGATATGGTTAGCATGTCTGCCACACCAACACCAACCACACAAACCACCAAACACCACACCACCACCAACACCCCACCACCACCACACCACCAAACCTACAACAAGACTAAGCAACAATAAGCAAGCACCTCAACCTGCTGCCGCTTTTGCCAGCTCCATGCAAGGCCCCTTGTTCACACGCATTGTATGTTAGCATTGTCTGCCACCACCACCCACAACCACCAGCACACCAACACCGATCACCAACAACAAGACCCAACAAAAACATTAGCAAACAATAAGCAGCACTCACCTGTCCACAGTTTTGCCAGTTCCAGATGAACAGGCCCCTTGTTCGAGCGACGCAATTGTATGGTTAGCATGTCTTGCACCACCAAACACAAACCACACAAAACCGGCCAACACAACCACCACCAACAACACCACCACCAAACAACACCAAAAACCAACAACAAGCTAAGCAACAATAATGCAGACACTTCACTGTCCGCAGTTTTGCCAGCTCCAACTGCACAGGTACCTTGTTCACACGCATTGTTATGAGTTAGCACATTTGCCACCACCAACACGAAACCACCACCACCACCAAAAACCACACCCCCAACAACACAAGGCTAGCAACATAAGCAGCACTCACCTGTCTGCAGTCTATGCCGGCTCCAGCACAGAGCCCCTTGTTCACACGCATTGTATGGTTAGCATGTCTGCCACCACCAACACCAACCACCACAAACCACCAACACCACCACCACCACCACCACCACCACCAACACCACCCACAAAAACACAACAACAAGCTAAGCAACAATAAGCAGCACTCACCTGTCCGCAGTTTTGCCAGCTCCATGCACAGTACCTTGTTCACACGCATTGTATGGTTAGCACATGTGCCACCACCAACACGAACCACCACCACCACCAAAACCAACACCCCCAACAACAACAAGCTAAGCAACAATAAGCAGCACTCACCTGTCTGCAGTTTTGCCAGCTCCATGCACAGGTACCTTGTTCACACGCATTGTATGGTTAGGCACATGTGCCACCACCAACACGAACCACCACCACCACCAAAACCAACACCCCAACAACAAAAGTAAGCAAC
>JAJSRW010000661.1:0-24109 GCA_022414725.1 Microglena sp. YARC
TAAGCGGCACTGGGTGAGAGGGTCATGCATTGGAGATGCAACGTCAACGCAACTTCTTATTCCTTAGGTTGATGGTGATTTTTTGTTCATGCACTATGTAGGGCGCGGTAAGACCATGCGGCTAGTCACCTAGAAAAAATCAGCTACATCTACCATGGGTACGTTCTACATAGCACACAACACCACAGGAGCATTGGGCCACTTGCACACACCCTCTTGTGAAGCGGCCTCCTACATGGTGTGCAGAGGGTATTGGCACCTTTGGAGTGACCGAGCTGAGCCACTCATAATTGCCTCTCTTAAGTCATATGATGGGTGTTATGGATTTCCCTCAGCCTTTGGCGGAGTTATACCATTCCGCGCGCCAAGTCTCACTTACCCACTACGACACTTGCCTCACATCCACACATCACGTGCTCCAGACGACTACAGCACTGAAAACACAACAGGAGAGTTGGAGACCTGTCATTATTCCACCACTAGTAGTTCTGTTGTGATGCGTTTTTTCATGGTTCGAGCGGGTTTGCATATGGAGTGCCTAGGTCAGGCATATTCTATTCTTCGCTTTTTTAGTTGCAGTGGTTTGTCATCTCGCTTCGCTGGGGGTTATACATGGGCAGAGACACAAACACCACAAGACAAGCCCCTTGTTTTTTTATCACACACTACATTTTTGTGCTTGGTTTTTTTTTGAGAACACACACATGGGTAGCACACAAGCAACACACAGGTTGGGCTGCACCAACCCTCCTGTGAGCCCCGCGCCCACTGGGTGACGAGGTTGCATTGGAGTGCCAGAGCACTTTATTTCACATACTATAGGTTAGATCGTCGTTAGTCCAGCGTCCTTTGGGGGGTAACATGGGGCAGCACAAACAAGCATAGTACATTACACCGGGTAGCACCAGCACACACACACCGCAGTTGGGCTGCAACCACCCTTTGGCGTTGTGAGCGGACATGGTGAGAGGGCTTGCTTTGGGAGGAGATTGCCAGTAGCGAACTTTATTCGCTTAACGTTGATGGTTTGTTCAGCCTTTGGGGTTAACATGGGGCAGCACAAACAACACACACATGGGTAGCACAAGCAACACAACACAGAGTTGGGCTGCACATCCTGTGAGCGGACATCGGGTGAGGAGTTGCCATTGGAGTGCCAGTAGGCACTCTTATTCACTTAGTTGATGGTTTGTCGCTTTGGGGGTAAATGGGCCGCACAACACACACCACATGGGTGCACTAAGCACCCACACAGAGTTGGGTGGCACACATCTGTGAGCCGGACATGGGCGTGAAGAGGGTTGCATTGGAAGTGCCATGTAGCAACTTCTATTTCCGCTTAGTTTTGATGTTTGTTAGCCTTTGGGGGTAATGGCAAGCAACAAACACACACACATGGGTAGCAAAGCAACAAGAGTTGGGCTGAACCACTTGTGAGGGACATAGGGGTGAGAAGGGTTGCATTGTTGAGTTGCTAGTAGCAATTCTATTCGTTAGTTGATGGGTTTGTCAGCTTTGGGGGTAACATGGGCAAGCACAAACACACACCCATGGCGTTAGCACAGAGCACACACACAGAGTTGGGCTGCACCCCTCATGTGAGCGGACATGGGTGAGAGAGTTGTCATTGGAGTGCTCATTTCAGACAATCTATTCGCTTAGTTGATGTTTGTCAGCCTTTGGGGTACACATGGGCAAGCACAACACACAACACATGGGTAGCACAAGCACACACACAGAGTTGGGCTGCACCACCTCCTGTGAGCGGACTGGTGAGAGGGTTGCATTGGGAGTGCCAGTTAGCAACTTCTATTCGTTAGTTTGATGGTTTGTCAGCTTTGGGGGGTAACATGGGCAGCACAAACACACACACACATGGTAAGCACAAGCACACACACAGAGTTGGGCTGCACACCTCCTGTGAGCGGACATGGGTGAGAGGGGTGCATTTGGAGTGCCCAGTAGCAACTTCTATTCGTCTTAGTTGAATGGTTTGTCAGCCTTTGGGGGTAACATGGGCAGCACAAAACACACACACGCCACATGGTAGCACAAGCACACACACAGAGTTGGGCTGCAACCACCTCCTGTGGCGGACATGGGTGAGAGGGTTTGCATTGGAGTGCAGTAGCAACTTCTATTCGCTTAGTTTGATGGTTTGTCAGCCTTTGGGGTAACATGGGCAGCACCAAACACACACACACATGGGTAGCACAAGCACACAACCAGAGTTTGGGCTGCACCACTCTGTGAGCGGACATGGGGGTGAGAGGGTTGCATTGGAGTGCAGTAGCACTTCTTATCGTTTTGGATGGTTTGCAGCCTTGGGGGTAAATGGGCAGCAAAACACACAACAACATGGGTAGCAAAGCACACAGGCACAGAGTTGGGGCTGCACCACTCCTGTGAGCGGCAATGGTGAGAGGGTGCTTGGAGTGAGTCGCAACTTCTATTCGCTTAGTGATCGGTTTGTCTAGCCTTTGGGGGTAACATGGGCAGCACAAACACACAGCACACACATGGGTAGCACAAGCACACCACACAGAGTTGTGAGACACCTCCTGTGAGCGGACATGGGTGAGAGGGGTTGCTGGGAAGTGCCAGTAGCACCTATTTCACTTAGTTGAGTGGTTTGTCGCCTTTGGGGGTAACATGGGCAGCAAAACACACACCACTGTGAGCACACATCACAGGGTTGGGCTGCAACATACACTGGGCGGATCATGAAGAGGGTTGCCCATTGGAGTGCCAGTAGCCACTTCTATTCGCTTAGATTGAAATGGTTTGTCAGCTTTGGGGGTAACATGGAGCAGCACAAACACACACCACAATGGGTAGCACAGCAAGCACATCACACGAGAGTTGGGCTGCACCACCTCTGATGAGCGGACATGGGTGAGAGGGTTTGCATTGGAGTGCAGTAGCAACTCTATTCGCTTAGTTGATGCGTTGTCAGCCTTTGGGGGTAAACATGGGCAGCACAAACACACACACACATGGGTAGCACAAGCACACACACAGAGTTGGGCTGCACCACCTCCTGTGAGCGGACATGGGTGAGGAGGAGTTGCATTGGCAGTGCCAGTAGCAACTTCTATTCGCTTAGTTGATGGTTTGTCAGCCTTTGGGGGGTAACATGGGCAGCAAACACAGACAACACACAAGCAGCGTGGGGGTACCATCTGCACAAGAGGGTTGCACAGCACAGAGTGGCAACACACACAGCTTGCACCACCTCCTGTGAGCGGACATGGGTGAGAGGGTTGCATTGGAGTGCCAGTAGCAACTTCTATTGCTTAGTTGATGGTTTGTCAGCCTTTGGGGTAACATGGGCAGCACAAACACACATGGGTAGCACAAGCAACACAGAGTTGGGGCACCATGGAGGCGGACCATGGGTGCAGAGGGTTGCACAAGCACACAGTTGATGGTTTTTGTCACAGAGGGCAGCACATAACAACCCACATGGGTAGCAGACAAGCACACAACTGCAGATTGGGCCACCTGGGTGAGAGGGTATCCTGTGAGCGCACATCATCTATTCGAGTTGATGGTTTGTCAGCCTGGGTGAGAGGGGTTGCATTGGGCTGCAGTGCCTGGGTGAGAGGGTAGGGAGTGCCGTAACTTCTATTCGCTTAGTTGATGGTTGTCAGCCTTTGGGGTAACATGGGCAGGACAAACACCAACACACATGGGTAGCACACAAGCACACACAGAGTGTGACTGCCACCACCTCTCCCTGAGTTGGCTGCACACTCTGTGAATAGAGGTTGTAGATGGTTGCCTGGGTGAGAGGGTTGCACGTGCCACACACCGCTTAGTTTGGGAGCCTTTGGGGGGAACTTGTCAGCACAAACACACACACACATGCACAAACACACACCACATGGGTACACAAGCACACACACAGAGTTGGGCTGCACCACCTCGGCTGGGTGAGAGGGTTGCTGTGAGCAATTCTATTCATTAGGATGGGGTTTGTAGCACATGGGCAGCACAAACACACACACACATGGGTGACAGAGAGGCTGCACCACTGTGAGCATTGGAGTTGCCAGTAGCAACTTCTATTCCTTATCAGTTGATGGTTTGTCAGCCTTTGGGGGTAACAATGGGCAGCACAACACATCACACACATGGGTAGCACAAGCACACACACAGAGTTTTGGGAATGCACCACTCCTGTGAGAGCGGACATGGTGAGAGGGTTGCATTGGAGTGCCAGTAGCAACTTTATTCGCTAGTTGATGGTTTGTCAGCCTTTGGGTAACATGGGCAGCACAAACAACACACACACATGGGTAGCACAAGCACACACCACAGAGTTGGGCTGCACCACCTCCTGTGAGCGGACATGGGTGAGAGGTTGCATTGGAGTGCCAGTAGCAACTTCTATTCGCTTAGTTGATGGTTTGTCAGCTTTGGGGGTAACATGGGCAGCACAAACACACACACACATGGGTAGCACAAAGCACACACACAGAGTTGGGCTGCACCACTCCTGTGAGCGGAACAGTGAGGGGGGCATTGGAGTGCAGTACACTTCTATTCAACTTAGTTGATTAGCCTTTGGGGGTAACTGGCAGCACAAACACTGACACACACATGAGGTAGCAGCAAGCACACACACAGAGTTGGGCTTGCACCACCTCCTGGTGAAGGCGGGAAACCTCTTGCGTGAGGCGGACATGGGCAACTTCTATTCCGCTTGGATGTCAGTGCACAAACACACCACATCACATGTAGCACAAGCGCACACACACGAGTGTGAGGAGCAACTTTCTATTCGCTTAGTTTTGTATGGTTTGTCAGGCCTTTGGGGGCCGCCCCAAGACACAAACACCACACACCACATGGGCGCCACAAACACACGCACCTTGCTGCACCCTCCTTGGGTGTGTGAGAGAGTTCATTGGAGTGCCAGTAGCAACTTCCTATTCGCCTTAGGATGTTCAGCCTTGGGGTAACCATGCGCAGCACAGAACACACACACACCATGTGAGCGGAATTGGTGAGAGAGGTGCATGGAGTGCCAGTAGCCAACTTCTATTCGCTTAGTTGATGGTTTGTCAGCGCCTCTTGGGGTAACATGGGGCAGCACAAACACACACACACACACACATGGGTAGCACAAGCACACACACAGAGTTGGGTCCTGTGAGCACAAGCACCCCTGTGAGGTGTGGGCAAACACAGCTGCAGAGCGACATGGGTGAGAGGGTTGCATTGGTGCCAGTAGCAACTTCTATTCGCTTAGTTTGATGGTTTGTCAGCCTTTGGGGGTAACACTGGGCAGCACAAACACACACCACACATGGGTAGGCAAGCACACACACAGGAGCTTGAGGCTGCACGCACTCCTGTGACTCCTGTGAGCGGACATGGGTGAGAGAGTTGGCAATTGGAGTGCGTGCAGTAGCAACCTTCTATTCGCTTAGTTGATGGTTTTGTCAGCTTTGGGGTAAATGGGCAGCACAAAACCACATCACACACACACATGGGTAGCACAAGCACACACACAGAGTTGGGCTGCACCACCTCCTGTGAGCGGACATGGGTGAGAGGGTTGCATTGGAGTGCCAGTAGCAACTTCTATTCGCTTAGTTGATGGTTTGTCAGCCTTTGGGGGTAACATGGGCAGCACAAACACACACACACACACACAGAGTGGGTAGCCCAAACAAGCATTGGAGTGCACACACAGAGTTGGGCAGCCTGCGCACCACCTCCTGTGAGCGGCACATGGGTGAGAGGGTGTCATTGGAGTGCCAGTAGAGCAACTTCTATTCGCTTAGTTGATGGTTTGTCAGCCTTTGGGGGTAACATGGGCAGCACAAACACACACACACATGGGTAGCACAAGCACACACACAGAGTTGGGCTGCACCACCTCCTGTGAGCGGACATGGGTGAGAGGGTTGCATTGGAGTGCCAGTAGCAACTTCTATTCGCTTAGTTGATGGTTTGTCAGCCTTTGGGGGTAACATGGGCAGCACAAACACACACACACATGGGTAGCACAAGCACACACACAGAGTTGGGCTGCACCACCTCCTGTGAGCGGACATGGGTGAGAGGGTTGCATTGGAGTGCAGTAGCAACTTCTATTCGCTTAGTTGATGGTTTGTCAGCCTTTTGGGGGTAACATGGGCAGCACAAACACACACACACACATGGGTAGCACAAGCACACACACAGAGTTGGGCTGCACCACCTCCTGTGAGCGGACATGGGTGAGAGGGTTGCATTGGGAGTGCCAGTAGCAACTTCTATTCGCTTAGTTGATGGTTGTCAGCCTTTGGGGTAACATGGGCAGCACAAACACACACACACATGGGTAGCACAAGCACACACACACAGAGTTGGGCTGCACCACCTCCTGTGAGCGGACATGGGTGAGAGGGTTGCATTGGAGTGCCAGTAGCAACTTCTATTCGCTTAGTTGATGGTTTGTCAGCCTTTGGGGGTAACATGGGCAGCACAAACACACACACACATGGGTAGCACAAGCACACACACAGAGTTGGGCTGCACCACCTCCTGTGAGCGGACATGGGTGAGAGGGGGTTGCATTGGAGTGCCAGTAGCAACTTCTATTCGCTTAGTTGATGGTTTGTCAGCCTTTGGGGGTAACATGGGCAGCACAAACACACACACACATGGGTAGCACAAGCACACACAGAGAGTTGGGCTGCACACCTCCTGTGAGCGGACATGGGTGAGAGGGTTGCATTGGAGTGCCAGTAGCAACTTCTATTCGCTTAGTTGATGGTTTGTCAGCCTTTGGGGGTAACATGGGCAGCACAAACACACACACACATGGGTAGCACAAGCACACACACAGAGTTGGGCTGCACCACCTCCTGTGAGCGGACATGGGTGAGAGGGATTGCATTGGAGTGCCAGTAGCAACTTTCTATTCGCTTAGTTGATGGTTTGTCAAGCCTTTGGGGTAACATGGGCAGCACAAACACACACACACATGGGTAGCACAAGCACACACACAGAGTTGGGCCTGCACCACCTCCTGTGAGCGGACATGGGTGAGAGGGTTGCATTGGAGTGCCAGTAGCAACTTCTATTCGCTTAGTTGATGGTTTGTCAGCCTTTGGGGGTAACATGGGCAGCACAAACACACACACACCATGGTAAGCACAAGCACACACACAGAGTTGGGCTGCACCACCTCCTGTGAGCGGACATGGGTGAGAGGGTTGCATTGGAGTGCCAGTAGCAACTTCTATTCGCTTAGTTGATGGTTTGTCAGCCTTTGGGGGTAACATGGGCAGCACAAACACACACACACATGGGTAGCACAAGCACACACACAGAGTTGGGCTGCACCACCTCCTGTGAGCGGACATGGTGAGAGGGTTGCATTGGAGTGCCAGTAGCAACTTCTATTTTCGCTTAGTTGATGGTTTGTCACGCTTAGTTGGATGTTGTCAGCCACACACAGAGTTTGCCTTGGGGTACATGGCAGCAGCACAAACACACTTTAGCACCTTTGGGGGTAAGACACACACACAATGACACAGCAGAGTTGGGCTGCACCCACCTCTGTGAGCGGACATGGGGTGAGAGGGTTGCATTGGAGTGCCAGTAGCAACTTTCTATTCGCTTAGTTGATGGTTTTTCAGCCTTAGGGTAACATGGGCAGCACAACACACACACATATGGTTTGTAGCCTGGAGGGTAACCTGCACAAGCAGCACACACAGAGTTGGGCTGCACCACCTCCTGTGAGCGGACATGGGTGAGAGGGTTGCATTGGAGTGCCAGTAGCAACTTCTATTCGCTTAGTTGATGGTTTGTCAGCCTTTGGGGTAAAATGGGCAGCACAAACACACACACACATGGGTAGCACAAGCACACACACAGAGTTGGGCTGCACCACCTCCTGTGAGCGGACATGGGTGAGAGGGTTGCATTGGGTGCCAGTAGAACTCTATTCGCTTAGTTGATGGTTTGTCAGCCTTTGAGGGTAACATGGGCAGCACACACATATGGGTAGGGGTCGGCTATGTTATTCCGGTATAATATTAGCGAATAAATAATATTATATACTATTCTATTATATTAGTTGGACAAGCCATCTCACCATAAATTTACTTGAACAAGTCATATGCAGCGTCGCCAGCGACGTGGAAAATTGGCGGAGTGTGTTGGCAATGGAACGAAAGGTGGCAACGATGGAGCTGAGCGAAGCGAGTTAGTTATGCGACCGTTGGCTGACGTGTTCGGGGCTTCAAGTTTTTTTGGTCGGACAGACGGACAAATGGGTAACCCTGGGGGCTCCTGCCTCCTTGAAGAGGGGGCTCCGCCAAAAACTAATATTTTTGTGACACTGCAATAATATTAGTTAATATAAGTTTTTCAAACACTAATATCAGTTGCCGTTCCCTACACATGGGTAGCATAAACACACACACAGAGTTGGGCTGCACCATCAACTGTGTGCGGACATGGGCGGACGTGTTGCAGCCTTCCATTTCCATCCCTGATGAGAACAACCTAGGCAGAATAAACACACACACACACACTCTCTCTCACACACACACACAAACACACACGCACACACACACACACACACGCACACACACACACACACACACACGCACGCACACACACACACACACACACACACACACACAAACACACACGCACACACACACACAAACAAGCACACACTCACACCCACACCCACACCCACACCAACCCACCCAGCCACAACCAACTTTTTGGCTCTTGTCCCCTTCCACCGTGGTGTTGACCAACAAGCACACACACGCACGCACGCACACACAAGCACACACACACACACACACACCCAGCCACAACCTACCTTTTGGCCCTTGTCCCCATCCACGGTGCTGTCGACCAAAAAGCACACACACGCACACGCACGCACACACGCACACACAAGCACCCACCCACCCACCCACCCACAACCAACCTTATGGCCCCTTGTCCCTTCCACGGGGCTGTTGACCAACAAGCACACAAGCACGCACACCGCACGCACACACAAGCACACCCACCAACCCACCCACAACCAACCTTTTGGCCCTTGTACCCTTCCACCGTGGTGTTGACAACAAGTGCAATGCACATGTCTTAGCCCCCCTTAAGCCCCCTAGCTCCCCCCCCCCCTCCACCCCCCCACCACCCACACCCACCCACCCAGCCACAACCTACCTTTTGGCCTTTGTCCCCTTCCACCGTGGTGTTGACCAACAAGCACAGTAGGTCCCCTGCCTTTTCAGAGATGTAGCCCCACTTAGGCAGCCAATAGTGACCCTCAGCCTTCCATTCCCATCCCTCATGGGAAAGAACGGATTTCATGAAGTTACTTCCGAGGAAGCACCGCTCTGAGGCAGGCTCCCAGTTTCCAGCTAGCATGGGCTTCCGCAGCGCTGCTTGTACCTGCACCATTGGTGGTGGTGGTGGTGGTGGTGATGGTGGTGGTGGTGGTAGTAGAGGTGGGTTATCATCCAGCATGGGCTTCCGCAGCGCTGCATGTATCTGCACCATTGGTGGTGGTGGTGGTGGTGGTGTTATCGGGTTTCCATGCAGCATGGGCTTCTGCAGTGCTGCATGCACCTGCATGATTGTTGGATGCAATCTTGCTTACTTGCTTCAATATTGCATCTATCTAGTTTGAACGTCCATCGCATACTTACTAGCCGGTTCCCTTAACCCCACGTCCTTAGAAGTGTCATTGTGAGTTGTGACATATCTTGGAAGTTAAGATTTATTTATTGATTGATTTGATTTTTCTAATTTGAACAGTGACTATAGCTAGCTCCGGCTTACGCTGTGGTGTCCTTAACTTCACGTCCTGTGAGTAACTGTATTACACAGATGTAACGATTTCAATTTCAATATCTAATTTGAGGATTGGGTCAACAATGGCCTGTTGAAGAGAACATAATATTATTAAATGCCATGTTTGTTCGCATGTTTTGTTCACATGTTTTGTTTGTTTGTTTGTTTGTTTGTTTGTTTGGTTCAGCCCAGATTTGTTTTCTATTGAACGTGGATAGTGCAAGCAAGTCTCTAAAACTTTCAGCATGGGCTTGAGCAGCACTGCACATACATGCACGTTTTTGTTTTTGTTTTTGTTTTTTGTTTTCGTTTTTGTTTTTGTTTTTTGTTTTTTTGTTACAGTCCAGGGCTATTTTCCATTGGTACCACACGGATGGTGCATGCAAGACTCTACAACTTTCAGCCACCCCCAATACCAATACCAACACCTCCACCAATACCAACACCAGCAATACCACCACCACCACCAATACCAATACCACCACCACCACCAGCAATACCACCACAACCAATACCAATACCACCACCAATACCACCACCACCAGTACCACCACCACCAATACTAATACCAATACCACCACCACCACCAATACCAATACCACCACCAATACCACCACCACCAGTACCACCACCATCAATACTAATACCAATATCACCACCACCACCAATACCAAAATCACCACCAATACCAATACCAATATCACCACCACCAATACAACACCATTACCACCACCACCATTATAATACAAATACCACTAACAAAACCACCAATACCAATACAACCACCACCACCACCAATAAAAATACCGTTACCACCAACACCATTAAAAATACCACCACCACCACCACCAATAAAAATACCGTTATCACCAACACCAATAAAAATACCACCCACCACCACCACCACCACCACCACCAATAAAAATACCATTATCACCAACACCAATAAAATATACCACCACCACCACACCACCACCACCACTTATACAAATACCAATACCACCAACGCCAATACAAATAAAAATACCACCACCACCTATACTACCTACAACACCAATACAAATACCATTACTACCACCAACACCACCACCACTAATACAAATACCACCACCACCACCACTAATAACAAGAAAAATACCAGCACTACCACCACCAGGACAAATACCACCACCACCGCCACCATCAGTACAAATGCCTTGATGTTCTCTTCAGCAGTCACTCTTATAGCAGGACAGGGAATGGGAGCTACCTAGAAGCTGCTACTCGTAGCTAAAGCAATAACAGTGCAGGACCCCCATGTTCTCTTCAGCAGTCACTCTTTTAGCAGGACAGGGAAAGGGAGCTACCTAGAAGCTGCTACTCGTAGCTACAAAATGAAAAAGGGCAGGACCCCCATGTTCTCTTCAGCAGTCACTCTTATAGCAGGACAGGGAATGGGAGCTACCTAGAAGCTGCTACTCGTAGCTAAACAATGAAATAGGGCAGGACCCCCATGTTCTCTTCAGCAGCCACTCTTTTAGCAGGACAGGGAAAGGGAGCTACCTAGAAGCTGCTACTCGTAGCTAAAAAAAGAAATTGTTCAGTACCTCCCAGTTCTCTTCAGCAGTCACTCTTTTAGCATGTAGGCTGAACAGGGCGTCCAAAATAGGCTACACAACAACGGGAAAGTGAATGGGTGAATTTAAGGGTGGGATGTGTGTGTGAATGTGTGTATGTGTGTATATGTGTGGTGTGTGTGGTGTGTGCGTGTGTGTGTATGTGTGTGTATGTGTGTGGTGTGTGCGTCCAAAATAGGCTACACAACAACGGGGAAGTGAATGGGTTAATTTATGTAGGGGATGTGTGTGTGTGCATGTGCATGAGTATGTATGCGTGTGTGGGGTGTGTGTGGGGTGGGATGACACGATTTTGTGCTGTTGTGTTTACAGCTAGAAAATCGTAGTGGGCTGTTGGGTGGTGGGTGGTGGGTGGTTGCTGTTGTTGGATGGTCGTGGGTGGGTGGTGCTAGTTATTGGGTTGTGCTGGGGGCTGGGACACAACAACGGGGAAGTCAATGGGTTAATGTAAGGGTGGGATGTGTGTGTGTGTGGTGTGTGTGTATGTGTGTGTGTATGTGTGTGTGGTGTGTGTGGGTGGGTAGGTGTGTGTGTGTGGTGTGGGTACGTGGGTAGGTGTGTGTGTGGTGTGTGTGGTGTGTGTGTGTGTGTGTGTGGTGTGTGTGTGGGTAGGTGTGTGTGTGTGTGTGTGTATGTGGTGTGTGTGTGTGTGGGTATGTGTGTGTGGGTGGTGTGTTGTATGTGGTGTGTGTGTGTGGGTAGGTGTGTGTGTGTGGTGTGTGTGTGTGGTGTGTGTGGGGTGTGGGGTGGGGGGGTAGGTGTGTGTGTGTGGTGTGTGGGGTATGGTGTGTGTGTGTGGGTAGGTGTGTGTGTGTGGTGTGTGTGTGTTTGTGTGTGTTTGTGTGTGTGTGTGGGGGGGGTGTGGGGGGTGGGGGGGGGGCACGACTTTTAGCCTGTAAGCTGAACAGGGCGTCCAAAATAGGACACAGCAACGGGGATGTCAATGGGTTGATGTATGTGTGTGTGTGTGTGTGTGAATGTGTGTGTATGTGTGTGTGTGTATGTGTGTGTATGTGTGTGGTGTGTGTGTGTGTGTGTGTGTGTGTGTGTGTGTGGGGGGGGGGGGGCACGACTTTGTGCTGTTGTATATGCGGCTAGAAAATCGTAGTGGGAGGATTGTTGTTGACTGTTGAGTTGTGGGTGGTTGCTGTTGTTGGGTGGTGGTGGATGGGTGGTGGTAGTTGTTGGGTGGTGCTGGGTGCTGGGAAATTGTAGAGGGAGGATTGCTGGTGGCTGGTGGTGGTAGTTGTTGGGTGGTGCTGGGTGCTGGGTGCTGGGTGCTAGGAAAATTGTAATGGGAGGATTGTTGGTGGCTGGTGGGTGATTGCTGTTGTTGGGTGGTGGTGGTGGTGGTGGTGTGGTGGTGGTGGTGGTGAGGGTGGGTGGGGTGAGGGGTGGTTGCTGTTGTTGGGTGGTGGTGGGTGGTGGTGAGGGTTGGGTGCTGTTGGGTGGTGGTGGTTGGTGGTGGTGAGTGGTGGGTGGGTGAGAGGTGGTTGCTGTTGTTGGGTGGTGTTGGGTGGTGGTGAGGGGTGGTGTGGTTGGTTGCTGCTTTTGGGTGGTGGTGGTGGTGTTGGGTGGTGGGTGAGGGGTGGTGG
Organism: Microglena sp. YARC; assembly: GCA_022414725.1. Taxonomy (NCBI): domain Eukaryota; kingdom Viridiplantae; phylum Chlorophyta; class Chlorophyceae; order Chlamydomonadales; family Chlamydomonadaceae; genus Microglena; species Microglena sp. YARC. The sequence goes on from JAJSRW010000661.1 coordinate 13,040, forward strand.
TGAGGGGTGGGTGGGTGGTTGCTGTTGTTGGGTGGTGGTGTTGGGTGGTGGTGGGTGGTGGGTGGTGGGTGAGGGTGGTTGCTGTTGTTGGGGTGGTGGTGGGTGGTGGTGAGGGGTAGGTGTTGTTGCATGGCGGTGAGGTGTGGGTGGTGGGGGGTTGCTATTGTTGAGTGTTGTTGGGTGTTGTTGGGAGGTGGTGAGGTGTGGGTGGTGGGTGGTTGCTGCTGTTGGGTGTTGTTGAGTGGTGGTGAGTGGTGGTTGTTGTTATGGTAGTGGTGAGTGGTTGGTGATGGGTGGTGGGTGGTTGCTTTTGTTGGGTGGTGGTGAGTGGTTGGTGGGTGGTTGCTGTTGTTGGGTGGTGGGGAGTGGTGGGGAGTGGTGGGTGGGTGGTGGTGGTTGTTGGGTGTTGTTTGGTGGTGGTGAGTGGTGGGTGGGTGGTGGCTGTTTGGGTGGTGATTGGTGTTGGGTGGTTGCTGTTGTTGGGTGGTGTTGGGTGGTGGGTGTTGGGTGTTGGGTGTTGGGTGGTGGTGAGTGGTGGGTGGCTGGTTTCTGTTGTTGGGTGGTGTTGGGTGGTGGTGGGTGTTGGGTGGTGGTGAGTGGTGGGTGGGTGGTTACTGTTGTTGGGTGTTTGGTGGTTGCTGCTGTTGGGTGGTGGTGGGTGTTTGGGTGGTGGTGAGTGGTGGGTTGGGTGGTTTCTGTTGTTGGTGGTGTTGGTTGGTGGTGGGTGGTGGGTGGTGGTGAGTGGTGGGTGGGTGGTTTCTGCTGTTGGGTGGTGTTGGGTGGCTGTTGTTGGATGTTGATGGTTGGTGGTTGCTGTTATTGTTTGATGGGTGGTGGGAGGTTGCTGTTGTTGGGAGGTCTATCTATCTCAATGCACCTTATAGCTTGGGACTAGCCTAGCTTGATAGCACTGACCGTAATGATAACGCCTGGTGGGGCGTGGTGTTAAGGGAGCCCGTCGTGCGCGGATGGGGAGCGGTCTCCTACCTCAACTGGACAAGCTACCATCGCGGTTGACAACGACCTGCAACGCCAAGAGCGACTGAAGGGGGAGTCGAACCCCCGAATCTTCATCCTCAAGCGACCTGGTCTACCACTAGACCATTGTGTATCACTGAAAGGGGCTATTGACCGGAACTATTTATAAAACCAGTGCCAGGGTTTCTTGAAGGTGCTACTTGTAAAAACTTGAAAACAAACTTGAAAAAAAGAAACAGTACACCACGGAAATCACTTGCGCCACTATATCTCCCTATATATATGCACCTTAAAGCTTGGGACTTGAACTCCGGTCTTACAGATCAACAAGATAAGCCAGAGGCCTGTCGTGTTATTCCATGCTAAAGTATTCACAGCGAACGCTTGCTTTGAACACTCTAATTTACTCAAAGTAACCACGCTGACTCCGAGTCCCGGACAATGAAGCCCAAGAGCCCGTCCCTGACAGAAAGATAGGCACTAGCAAGACACAGCAGAGCCGGTCCCGACAGAAAGATAGGCACTAGCAGAACACAGCAGAGCCGGTCTCGACAGAAAGATAAGCACTAGCAGTACACAGCAGAGCCGGACTTCTAACACCTCCCTATATGCACCTTGAAGCTTGGGACTTGAACCGGTGTCTGGGTTTTCCTTAAGGTGCTACTTGCAAAACATTGCAAAACACACCTGCAAAAAACTTCAAAAAACTTGAAAAATAAACTTGCAAAAAAAGAAACAGTTCACCCGAGTACACCAGGAAATTCTATTGCACCACTATCTCTCCCAATGCACCTAAAAGCTCGGGACTTCAAATACTGTCAGGGTTTTCTTGAAGGTAATACTTGTCAAATCTTGCAAAAAAAACGCCTAAAAACTTGTAAACAAATTTGAAAAAAAAGAAACAGTACACCACAGAAATCACTTGCGCCACCAACTCTCCCAAAGCGCCTACAAGCTTGTGACTAGCTAGGCTTGATGTCATTTACCGCAACTAATTATAAAACAGATGAGTTCCCTTTCCGAATACAGTTTTTTTTCAAGTTCCTGTAGGTCTGGTTAGGTTGCAGAATGTGAGACGCAAGCCTGATCATTTACCGTAACTAATTATGAAACAGATGTCGGGTTTTTATTGAAGATGCTGCTTGTAAAAACTTGCAAAAACAAACAAAAAAAAAAAACTTCAAAAACTTTCAAAAAAACTTGTAAAAAAAGAAACTTGCAAAAAAAGAAACAGTACACCAGGAAACTACTATTGCACCACCACCTGTACCCATGTCCCTTTAAGCTTGGGAATTAAACTAATGTCGATTTTTTTGGCGGAGCCCCCTCTTCAAGGGGGCGTTAGCCCCCATGTTTACTTATTTGTCCGTTTGTCCGACAGAAAAACGAAAAAATTGAAGCCTGACACGTCATCCTACAGTCGCGTAACTAACCCGCTTCGGTCAGCTCCATTGTTGCCACCTTTCGTTCCGTTGCCAACACACTCCGCCAATTTTCCACGTCGCTTGCAACGCTGCATAGGACTTGTCCTGAAGGTGCTACTTGTAAAAAAATGAAAAAACAAACCTGTAAAAAGCTTGAAAACAACTAAACTAAAATCAGGGGGCCATCAAGAAGTTATTTTTGACACCTCACGCTATGAAGTTTTTTTGTGTGCCCCCCCTCCCCCCCCCCCCCCCCCCCCCCCTTTGGCTTGAAAGGCCAATATCGTACCGACTAAAATGATTTTGATTTTGCAAAATCAAACTTCCAAAAAATAAAAAAACTTGAATACAAACTTGAAAACAAGGGAACTCACCTGCACCACCATTTCTCCCATCACTTTATGCCCAGTGTTGCCATCTGGGTGGTGTGTGTCGTAGTAGAATATTGAACGCAGGCATGGAAGTCAGAGTTGGAAGACAATACAAATACAAATACAAATACAAATAATAATAATAATAATAATAATAATAATAATAATAATAAGAAGAAGAATTAGTAGTATTCTACTAATAATAATTAAGACAAGCACGGTGTTGCCATCGGGGTGGTGCGTATCATAGTAGAATACTGAAAGCAGGCATGTAAGTTTGTTTTTCTTTTTAGGGGGGAGGTTTCAGGGGGTAGGATGGAAGGAAGGCAGGGGGGTATGGCGGGGGGAAACTTGGAGGGGGGCATGTGAATGTGGGTGGGCGTGGACAGAAAGTTGAGGGAGGGTGGAGATAGCATGGTGGTGTGGTGTGCAAGGGGAAGAAACAGAGTGTGTGTCAAGGGGATGGGGGGCACGAATATTTAGGGAAAAGTAGGGGATCATGTAGGTCATGTTGGGGGGGGAGGTATATTTAGAGTAGGGAAAGAAAGCGGGCATGTGTCACATATTTTTGCAAAGGGTGATGATGCTGCTGATGCTGATGCTGATGCTGATGCTGATGATGATGAGGAGGATGATGATGGGGAGGAGGAGGAGGATATCCCAGAGGCAGGGGGACAAGGGCGGAGCCAAATGAGGGTGATGATGATGATGAGGAGGAGGATATCCCAGAGGCAGGGGGACAAGGGCGGGGCCAATGAATCATTCGGTCTCCCAGAGCGTCTGGGTGAGCCTCTAAGAGGTTGATGATAGTGGCAAGGAAATCGAGGGTGATGATGATGAGGAGGAGGAGGAGGAGAAGGAGGAGGAGGATATCCCAGAGCGTCTAAGTTAGCTGGGGAGATGGGCGGGACCAATGAATCATTCGGTCTCCCAGAGCATCTGGGTTATAAGCTGGGGGAGAAGGGTTGGACCAATGAATCATTCGGTCTCCCAGAGCGTCTGGGTTAAAAGCTGGGGGAGAAGGGTGGAACCAATGAATCATTCGGTCTCCCAGAGCGTCTGGGTGAGCCTCTAAGAGATTGATAATGGTGGCGAGGAAATCGAGGGTGTTGATGATGATGATGAGGAGGAGGATATCCCAGGGCACCAAAGGACCCCTAATTGCGCCTACTCTTTTGTAAGAGTGGCAACGCCCGAGCCCGTTTCAGTGATACTATTGGTCTAATGGTACACCAAATCGCCTAAACGACGATGGGTTGGGGGTTCAATTCCCCCTTACAGTCACCCTTACCGTTGCAGGTCGTTGTCAACCGCGATGGTAGCTTGTCCAGTTGAGGTGGTAGACCGTTCTCTGCCCGCGTACGACGGGTTCCCTTAACACCACGCCCCAACAGGCGTTATCATTACCTTTTTTTTGGCAACGGCATTCAAACAGAATCCGGGTGTGTGCAGAAAACAAAAACAGGCAGAAGGGGTGTGTGCAGAAAACAAAGACAGGCAGAAGGGGTGTGTGCAGAAAACAAAAATAGACAGAAGGGGTGTGCGAAGGCAGAATGGGTGTCGGGAGACCCACCTCCTTGGGTGAAAGTCCTTTCACAACTAAAAAAAAGAGGAAGGGAGCAGGGGAGGAGAGAGCGTATATATGCTACTGTCCACCTTGGGCGGATACCTGCTTGGTTTATTCTGCTTGTTACACTGCCTGATCTTGCTTGCAAATATAAATACTAACAATATATATATAATAAAAATAAAAATGTATCTCCATAGGTGCCTAAGTCTTGGTGAGCATGAATCGCATGGTTTTAGCCTATGGCCTCCAGTCCGAAGACAAATAATTTTTGGCATAAAGTTGCCCAACCACATCAGTTCAATATATAAATACTCAAATTTGAGTTTGCTCAATTGGTGGGAACCAGGTCAAGTGAAACATGCCGATTTCTTAACTATGGGCTTCCCTAAGTTGAATCACCTTTTTGATTCAAGATGATTCAAGGTCTATCGCGCTCAAAACAAATTCTATTAAAATAAAAAGTTTGTAGTCCTATAGCTCACACCTTCCTTTGCATGTCATGGTGATGGCAGGTTGTGGGATGTAGCGCACAGGCGGTACGGCAGTATACAGAGCCAAACATCACTGATCATTTGCATTTCGTGGGTGTCCTAACTCATGTGCGTAGCTGTGTAGACTCAGTTGCATCATTCTGAGTTTCAGTTTTCGCTTGCTAGCATGTAGAATAATTGAAAGAGAAAAAAAAGGTTTTTCAAATTTCAAATCACACTTTTCAAATATATAAAAAATAAAAAATTGAAAACTTTTCCTCAATCGTCCACATCTGAAGTTAGATTTGTATTTGGGAATGGGGGGTGAAATCTCAAGTTGGGAGGTGGAATTGGGACTATGGGAGGTGAATTTTCGAGTTGTACTGCTATTCCAGTAAATTCCGAGGCCGAGGCTGAAGCGCAGCCTCCGACCATGTGGTAGGGGTTCGATACGCCTTTCATGAGGAAACTTCAGTCGCGGTAGCTCGCGCGATCCCGTACCGCGATCTCGTTGAAGTCGATTCAAGCTTTTTGTACATCTCGTGTACTGCCAGCCGGCCTCCCGAGCTGGGCTGCTCGCGGCCAGATGCGAATGCTAACAGAAATTAGCTGCGAGCCTAGCTGACGCATTCGTGGACAATATGATCTACTCAGAATTCAATTCCGAGCAGTTGGGGTCGTGTAGGACCTTGAATCACAATATCGATTCAACTTAGGGCGTTTTAGGACTTAGGCACTTATGGAGATATAAAACATATAAATAAATGTATATAAAACATATATATAAAAATAAAAAAGCACTTACAATATGTATGCTTACAAATGGCAGCCCTGGTGCAGAAACCCAGATTTATGCTGATGCTGATAAATGTGGAGTCAGATTATGCTCCTGTGTACAAGTACAGAGAGCTTACCAATGGCTTCCCAGGTGAAGAAACCGAGGCAAATGCAGCAGTGTTTCTTTTTTCGACGACGCTTTGCCATTCCGTCGCCATTCCGTTGAATGCTACACCCCCCCGGACCCCCGATATCAGGACTTGCTGCCCCCCAACCCCCCCAGGCTCCACGCTTGGCGCTCCGCCATGCGATGGTTACGCAACTCTCCTGAGATCGGGGTTGAGTAGCCCAAATAGCTACTCAACCTGGACTACAGAAATCTGAAATAAAAAACACTGGAAATGCAGAAGCTGATGAAGAAGCCGATGTAGCCAAAGGTGGAGTCAGATTTTGCTCCTTCCTTATCTGGAATGTGTGTACGTAAGTAAGGGAGATGGGGGGGGGGGGGGGGGGGGAGGGGCATACAAGGGCGTTACCCGTTCTGTAACCCAGACCAGAGCCCCAGGACCTGGACGGGTGGGTGGGGGGTGGGGGTGTTGGGGTGGGGGGTGGGGGTGGGGTGGGGGGGGCATACAAGGGCGTTACCCGTTCTGTAACCCAGACCAGGGCCCAGACCTGGACGGGTGGGGTGGTGGTGGGGGGGTGGGGGGGGTGGTGGGGCATACAAGGGCGTTGCCCGTTCTGTAACCAGACCAGGGCCCAGGACCTGGACGGGTGGGTGGGTGGTGGTGGTGGTGGTGGTGGGGGGGTGGTGGTGGGCATACAAGGGCGTTACCCGTTCTGTAACCCAGACCAGAGCCCAGGACCTGGACGGGTGGGTGGGTGGGTGGTGGTGGTGGTGGTGGGGTGGGTGTGGGGGGGGGCATACAAGGGCGTTACCCGTTCTGTAACCCAGACCAGGGCCCAGGACCTGGACGGGTGGGTGGGTGGTGGTGTGGTGGTGGTGGTGGTGGTGGTGGTGGTGGTGGGGGGGGGGGGGGGGGGGGGGGGGGGCATACAAGGGCGTTACCCGTTCTGTAACCCAGACCAGGGCCCAGGACCTGGACGGGTGGGTGGGTGGTGGTGGTGGTGGTGGTGTGGTGGTGGGCATACAAGGGCGTTACCCGTTCTGTAACCCAGACCAGGGCCCCAGGACCTGGACGGGTGGGTGGGTGGTGGTGGTGGTGGTGGTGGTGGGCATACAAGGGCGTTACCCCGTTCTGTAACCCAGACCAGGGCCCAGGACTGGACGGTGGGTGGGTGGTGGTGTGGTGGTGGTGGTGGTGGTGGTGGTGGTGGTGGTGGTGGGGCATACAGGGCCGTTACCCGTTCTGTAACCCAGACCAGGGCCCAGGACCTGGACGGGGGTGGGGGTGGTGGGGGTGGGGGTGGGGGTTGGGGGCATACAAGGGCGTTACCTGTTCTGTAACCCAGAACCAGGGCCCAGGACCTGGACGGGGGGGTGGGTGGTGGGGGGTGGGGGTGGTGGGGTGGGGTGGGGGTGGGCATACAAGGGCGTTACTGTTCTGTAACCCAGACCAGGGCCCAGGACCTGGTGGGGAGGGGGGTGGCCAACGGCCACACGGGCTACCGTACTAGTACATACACACATACATACATACAGCCAGGAACCCACCGTGATGTTTTACTCTAGGATCCATCTCTTTATCCTTTTCCCAGTCTTTTCCGTTTCTTCATGCACTTGGAAGCCCTTGACCTCCTGCAAGGAGGAGGCAGATGTTGAGTGTCAAGTTTTTTTCAAGCCAACCAACCAACCAACCAACCAAACCAACCAACCAACCAACCAACCACCACAACAAAACCGACCAACCAATTCAAACCAACCCAACCACCGGCAAGGGGGAGGCAGATGTTGAGTTGTCTAGGTTCCAACCACCCACTTGCATCCATCAACAGATCCCTAACTACCTTACCAACCAAACCAACGCAACCGACCCAACCACGCCACCTGCATCCATCAGATCCCTTCAACCACACACCAACAGCCACAACCACGGTCCACTTCTGGTAGAATGTATTTGTATTTTTCATCTCTCTACTTCCAACATGCATCACCCCAGCCTTCTTATGTATAAATTTTCATCAAGGTTTTTATTCAATTGGCTTTTTGAGATCCAAATCATTTTATGTTCTTACTATATTTGAAGGCAACTTTTTACAGGCCTATCACTTTATCGTGTACGCGTTAAATGTCTGCTACAAGCCTAAACCAAACTATGTACTTTCCTCAAGTGTTTTGTCTTCCTACAAATAATACATGTCAGAGTTTGTATGTTTTTTTTTTCAATTTTTTTTATTTGTGCTTCTAGAAGTTTCTATTCGTTTGCGACAACAGTGCCGACATTGTGCTTGTCCCCATGGTACTTGAATGCATTCAGCGTAGGATTCACTGCCCGGGCGGGATCTGGGGGGGGGGGGGGGGAGACCGCACGGTGAGTGAGTGGTTGTGTGAAAATTAGGAGAGGTGATATGGGTTGGGGTGATTAAGTTAAGAAAATGTGATATGGTTAGTATAGAGTGATATGGGTTGGGTGTTTATTAAGTATAAGAAAAATGTGAAATATGAAGTTAGATATCTCTTCTTAAGTCCATGTATAATCATGTTTGTTTTTCCGGAGTTCTCGATTCTACATGGGGACAATTGGAATCCTCCCTTTCTTCCATCCCTTGTAGGAGTTAAACAGGAGGACCCCTATCCCCACTCCTATTTCGGTCTTGTTTCATTGATAGAATTGAAATCGTTCCTCCAATCCAAGCTCCAAAATGTAGGGGCTGAGCTTAGGGGAAAGATTCTGCAACTGGGTTACTTTTATGCTGATGACCTAGCTATAATGGCAGAATCCCCGGCAGATATGCAAGCGATGCTTGACTGCCTGAGAGATTTCTGCGAGGCTACTAAGAATGGCTGTGAATATAAAGAGAAACTGAGATTGTCGTTTTCAACAAGCAATTCTGTGATGAGGCCTGCATGGATCCTGATTACAAATTTGTCTATGATGGAGCACAACTTTCTACAAAGTTATCTTTTATCTTACCTGGGGTCCCTCTTTGTGGATGGTGACTCAAGCAATCGTGCAAAAGCTGCTTTTTGTAGGATGCTCACTAAGGACCCAAAAGGCACACCAAATGCTCCGTAGGAGATGCCTATATCTATGGAGATATACAATATTGAATATTCTCACCCCACCTGTTTTGATTCTCTTGTACAACACTATCCTGAATTTTGGCTTGTGAAAGTGTGGGCTCCTTCTATTCTGAACAACACACTTTTTCTCAAATGACCATGCTTGTTGAGAAATGGCATAGAAGGTATACTTAAACAAATGTTGGGTGTTTGCCAATCTACTAAATCTAATATTAAACAAATGGAAGGAGCTGGGTAGAACCCCGTTGTGTTTTGCTTGGCTTAAACAAGCTTTTGCGCTTCTGGAACAAGACCATAGATAAAATAGAACCTGAAGGATCTCATTAGAATGGCTCTTTGAGGAATCTTTTGATTCCAACACTGGCTGGGTTCATGACTTACGTTGTGCTTCTCCTCACAAGCGCTAGGAATCCAGTAAAAACCTCAACATTTTGGAGGCTGTCGATGTCACAGGTATTATGTCTGAAGTTTTTGAGTCATGGAGGTTTAAGTACCCGAGTGACACCAATGGAAGTCAGAGACATCCCTGATGAGAGAAGGCTTTGGCTTTTAAACGCCTCCGATACCAGAAATGGTTCGCAGCCAACAGCAATGATGAGAATGGCTTTGATTCCCTTTACATCCGTCTTACATAAGCAGGATCAGATTCGTTCTATAGCACCAGTTTTAGAATGGGTTCCCATTGGCTGAACACAGAAGAATGAGGTTGGTGGATAGAGCACACATCCCTCGTTCAATGAGACACTGTCACAATGTGTGGGTTCCAAAAATCTGAGGATGAAATGCACATTTGTTTGAGTGCCCCTTTTTATAATGAATTCGCCTTCGCTACCAGAAGCTGTTTACAGGATATTTATAGGCATGTCCATGAGGATACCGGACTTAAACGTATGGAATGTGGAATTCGCTGCGATTTCCACATTATAAGAACCTTTATGAATGGAAATGGCACTAAAGACTTTTTGGAGCAACCTAGCCGAACAATCTTTCTACTTGTAGAAGAGCAAGACAGGAAGCCCTGGACTGCTTTAGTGGCACTGTAATTTATTATCACCTTTTTTTTTTTCTTCTTGTGACTTCTCATTTGTTAGCTTCTTTACCTACCATTCGCCACTGTAAGTGGTTAAGATCTGGTTCCATGCTCTAGGGGGTTTAATACTCAATTTTACTGCCATCGCACAACGGTGGTCGGTGGGAGTTTGGCTTTGTTTTGTCACCTTCCTCTGCACGGCACCCCTGATGTATGGGTTTTTTTTGCTTTGGGGGTGCTGGCTTTTTCTTTTTGTTTTTAAAGCACAGAGTCTCATACACCCTCGTGGTGTCAAGTAGACCTTTAACAATGTAAATGTGATGTAATGTAATGTAATGTAATGGGTTGGGTGGTAAAGGATTTAAGTGGTGAAGTTAAAGGAGAGATGACATGGGATTGGGTGGTAGGGTCCACAATTGATGCTTGAATGTTCATTCAGGAGGATCACTGCAGGCGCGCTGGGGGGGGGGGGGGTAACCCACTCACACCCCATGGGGGGGGGGGGGGGGGGGGGGGGGGGGTCCACCCACCCTTGGGTGGGGGGGGGGGGGGGGGGGGGGGGAGGGGGGGGGGGGGGGGGGGGGGGGTGGGGGGGGGCACGGCGGGGGGGGGGGGGGGGGGGACTGGGGGGGGGGGGAGTGGGGGGGGGCATGGTAAAGGAGTGAGAGGTGATGGGGGTTGGGTGGTAAGTTGAGAAAGATATGATCATGGGTTGGGTGGCTAGGTAAGGAGTGAGTGGTGAAATTAAGGAGAGGTGACATGGGTTGGGTGATAAGTTAAGAAATATGATATGGGATGGTGGTTAAGTTAAGGTTAAAAGGATTAGTGGTGAAGTTAAGGAGATGTGATGAAGGATGACTGTCGTGCGGTGGCTGGTTATTGAGTTATTCCTAGGAAACGGCAAATTATATGATGTTGACCGAAGACGAGTATGATATCATATGATATCATACAAAAATCATATGATTCAATATCATATGATATATGATGGCCCAGGCCAAAAAGTTACCTAGTCAGACCACGGGCATCCAATAATGAATATTGCATATGATTGACGAATTGATATCATCCATATGATATCATAACGCCGACGCGCTTTATTTCCCCATTATTTGGTGTCGCCAGAGGTCGAGGCTGGGTCAAAGCCCGCACGTAGTCTTTGGGAGTGACTTTAAAATGCGCGCAGATGAACTGTTAATCCACGATCTTCAATTTCACGTGACATGCGTTGATAGCTAAGTGGCA
>JAJSRW010001782.1:0-23222 GCA_022414725.1 Microglena sp. YARC
TTTGGGGCTTGCTTATGGAGCTTCAAGCCAGGTCCAATATTTGCCAGCCACTGTTTTTTTTTTGGGGCTGCTTTATGGAATTATTCAGCCAGGTCCATATGCCAGCCTACTGTTTTCTTTTTGGGGCTTGCTTATGGAAGCTTCAGCCAGGCCATATTGCCAGCCACTGTTTCTTTTTGGGGCTGCTGATGGAAAGGCTTCAAGCCAGGTCCATATGCCATCCACTGTTTTCTTTTTGGGGCTGCTTATGGAAGCTTCGAAGCAGGTCCATTATGCCAGCACTTTTTCTTTTTGGGGCTGGTAATGGAAGATTTCCAAGCCAGGTCCATTATGCCAGCCACCTGTTTCTTTTCTTGGGGCTCTTATGGAGCTTTCAAGCCAGGTCCATATGCAGCCACTGTTTCATTTTTGTCGATTCTGCTTGTGGAAGATACAAAGCCAGTGTACCATATTGCCAGCCACTGTTCTATTTGGCGGCTGCTTATGGAAGGTTCAAGCCAGGTCATGCCAGCACTGTTTCCTTTTTGGGGCTGCTTTATGGAAGCTTTCAAGCCAGGTCCATATGCCAGCCCATGTTTCTTTTTTTGGGGCTGCTTATGGAGCTTCAAGCCAGGTCATATGCCAGCCACTGTTTCTTTTTGGGGCTGCTTATGGAGCTTCAGCCAGGTCCATATTTGCCAGGCCCACTGTTTCAATTTGGGGCTGCGTTATGGAAGCTTCAAGCCAGGTCCATATGCCAGCCACTGTTTCTTCTTTGGGGCTGCTTATGTAAGCTTCAAGCCAGGTCCATATGCCAGCCACTGTTTTCTTTTTGGGGCTGCTTATGGAAGCTTTCAAGCCAGGTCCATATTGCCTAGCCTAATGTTTCTTTTTGGGCTTGCTTATGGAAGCTCAAGCAGGCTCCATTATGCCAGCACTGTTTCTTTTTGGGGCTGCTTATGAAGCTTCAAGCCAGGTCCATATGCCAGCCACTGTTTCTTTTTGGGGCTGCTTATGGAAGCTAAAGCCAGTCCATATGCCCAGCCACTGTTTCTCTTTTGTGGCTGCTTATGGAAGCTTCAAGCCAGGTCCATATGCAGCCTACTGTTTCTTTTTTGGGGCTGGCTTTATGGACAGCTTCAAGCCAGGTCCATATGCCAGCCACTGTTTCTTTTTGGGGCTGCTTATGGAAGCTTCAGCCAGGTCTCATTATCGCCAGCCACTGTTTCCTTCTTTGGGCTGCTTATGGAAGCTTCAAGCCAGGTTCCATATGCCAGCCATGTTTCTTTTTGGGGCTTGCTTATGGAAGCTTCAAGCCAGGGGTCCATATGCCAGCCACTGTTTCCTTCTTTTGGGGCTGCTTATGGAAGCTTCAAGCCAGGTCCATATGCTCAGCCACTGTTTCTTTTGGGGCTGCTTATGGAGCTTTAAGCCAGCGTCCATTATGCCAGCCACTGTTTCTTATTGGGGCTGCGTTTATGGAGCTTCAGCCAGGTCCATATGCAGCCACTTGTTTCCTTTTTGGGCTGCTTATGGAAGCTTCATGTCAGGTCAGTGTGAGCCACGTGTTTCTTTTTGGGGCTGTGTAGATATGGAAAGTTCAAGCCAAGGTCCAATGTATGCCAGCCACTGTTTTCTTTTTTGGGGCTGCTTATGGTGAAGCTTCATTTTTATGACCAGCACTGTTTCTTTTGGGACTGCTTGTGGTGTGGCAAGCCCACTGTCTATGCCACCATTAGTTTCTATTTGGGGCTGCTTTATATGCGAGAGGCTTCAAGCCAGCGTCCGAATATAGCAGCCACTGTCTCTCATTTTTGGGCTGCCTGATGGAAGCTTCCAAGGCCAGGTCATATGCAGCACTGTTTCTTATATGGGGCTGCTTTATGGGAAGCTTCTCAAGCCAGAGTCCATTTGCCAGCCATGTGTTCTTTTGGGGGCTGCTAATGGAAGCTTCAAGCCATGGTCCATATGCCAGCCACTGTTTCGATTTGGGGGCCGTGCTATGGAAGCTCAAGCCAGGTCCATTTGCCAGCACTGTTTTCCTTTTTGGGCTGCTATATGAAGCTTCAAGCCAGGGTCCATATGCCAGCCGCTGTTTCTTTTGGGGCAGCTTATGGAAGCTTCAAGCCAGGTCATTATGCCAGCCACTGTTTCTTTTGGGGCTGCTTTATGGAAGCTTCAAGCCAGGTCCATATGCCAGCCACTGTTTCTTTTTGGGCTTGCTTATGGAAGCTTCAAGCCAGGGATTCCATATGCCAGCCACTGTTTCTTTTGGGGCTGCTTATGGAAGCTTCAAGCCGGTCCATATGCCAGCCACTGTTCTTTTGGGCTGCTCGCATATTGGAAGCTTCAAGCCAGCAGTCCATATTGTCCAGCCACTGGTTCTCTTTTGGGGCTGCTTATGGAAGCTTCAAGCCAGGTTCCATATGCCAGCCACTGTTTTGTCTTTTGGGCTGCTTATGGAAGCTTCAAAGCCAGGGTTCCATATGCAGCCCTGTTTTCTTTTTGGGCTTGCTTATGGAGCTTTCAAGCCAGGTCATATGCAAGCCACTGTTCTTTTGGGGCTGCTTATGTGAAGCTTCAGCAGGGTCCATATGCCAGCACACTGTTTTCCTTTTTGGGGCTGTTATGGAGGCTTCAGCCAGGTCCATATGCCATCCACTGTTTCTTTTTGGGGCTGCTTATGCGAATATTGGGCAAGCCAGGTCCAGTATGCCAGCCACTGTTTCTTTTTTTGGGGCTGCTTAGGAAGCTTCAGCCAGGTCCATATGCCAGCACTGTTTTTTTGGGCTTGCTTAATGGAAGTTCAAGCCAGGTTCCATATGCCAGCCACTGTTTCTTTTTGGGGCTGCTTATGGAAAGCTTCAAGCCAGGTCCAATTATCCGCCACTGTTCTTTTTTGGGCTGCTTATGGTAATGCTTTACAGAGCCAGGTCCATATGGCCAGCCAACTGTTTTCTTTTTGGGGCTTGCTTATGGGAAGATTCAAGCCAGGTCCATATGCCAGATATATATATATATATATATAGGGGCTGCTTATGAAGCTGTAAGCCAGGTCATATTTGCCAGCCACTGTTTCTTTTTGGGGCGGCTTATGGGAAGCTGCAAGCTAGCCATATGCCAGCCACTGTTTTCTATTTGGGGGCTGCTTTATGGAGCTTCAAGCCAGGTCATATGCCAGCCACTGTTTCTCTTTTTGGGGCTGCTTATTGGAAGCTTCAAGCAGGTCCATATGCCAGCCAGCTAGTTTCTTTTTGGGGTCTGCTTATGTAAGCTTCAAGCCAGGCTCGAACTTATTGCAGCACTGATTTTTTTTGGGGCTGCTTATGGAGCTTCAGGCCAGGTCCATATGCCCCGCCATGGAAAACACGGTTCTTTTTGGGGCTTGCCTTATGCACTAAGCTTCAAGCCAGGTCCACTAATAGGCCAGCCTACCTCGGTTTCTCCCTTTTGGGGCTGCTTTATGGAAAGATTCAAGCCACGGTGTCTCAGTGATGCACCAGCCAGGCCGGGTCACCCTTTTGCAATTTTTAAGATTTCGGTGTTGAGTTCTTTGGGCGGCTGCCTATGGCAAAGCTTCAAGCCACACGTGTCATTATGCCAGCCACTATTTCTTTTTTGGGCTGCTTTAGGAGCTTCAAAGCCAAGTGTCCCCATTGGCCGAGCCCTGTTTCTTTTTTGGGGCAGCTTATGGAGAGCTTCAAGCCAGGTCCTCATCGACCAGCTCACTGTTTTTCTTTTTGGGGCCAATGTGCCTTACTGGCAAGATTCAATGCCAAGGTCCATCAATTGCCAGCCATGTTTCCTCCTTTTGGGACTCATGATCCATGCTTATGAAGCTTCAAGGCAGTCCATTATGCCAGCCCATGCTCAGTCCATCCACCTGTTTCTTTCTGGGAGGGCTCGCTTATGGAAGCTTCAAGCCAGTACCATATGCCAGCCACTGTTTCTATTTGGGGCTGCTTATGGAATAGAAGCCTTCACGCCATCAAGGTCATATGCTCACGTGGCTCCTCAGCCCTGTTTCCCCATTTTTGGGGCTCCTCTAGGGGTAAGCTTCAAGCCAGGTCCATATGCCAGCCACTGTTTCTTTTGGGGGCTGCTTATGGAAGCGACGTTCAAGCCAGGTCCATATGCAGCCACTGTTTTCTTTTTGGGGCTGCTTATGGAAGGTTCAAGCAGCCAGGTCAGCCACTGCCAGCCACTTTCTTTTTGGGGCTGCTCTAATGGAAGCTTCAAGCCAGGTCCATATGCCAGCCACTGTTTCTTTGGGACTGGTGAGCTTATGGAAGGCTTCAAGCCAGGTCCATATGCCAGCACACTGTTTCTTTTTGGGGCTGCTTATGGAAGCTTCAGCCAGGTCCTAAAGCCAGGTCATTTTTGGGGCATATTGCCAAGCCACTGTTTTCTTTTTGGGGCTGCTTATGGAAAGCTTCAAAGCCAGGTCCATATGCCAGCCACTGTTTCTTCTTTTGGGTGCTGCTTATGGAAGCTTCAAAGCCAGGTGCCAAGCAGCCAGGTCCATAGCCAGCCACTGTTTCTTTTTTGGGGCTGCCTTATGGAAGAAGCTTCAAGCCAGGTCCATATGCCAGCCACTGTTTCTGTTTTGGGGCTGCTTATGGAAGGAATTTCAAGCCAGGTCCATATGCAGCCACTGTTTCTTTTTGGGGCTGCTTATGGAAGCTTCCAAGCCAGGTCCATATGCCAGCCACTTGTTTCTTTTTGGGGCTGCTTATGGAAGCTTCAAGCCAGGTCCATATGCCCAGCCACTGTTTCTTTTTGGGGCTGCTTATGGAAGCTTCAAGCCAGGTCCATAATGCAGCCACTGTTTCTTTTGGGGGGGCTGCTTATGGAAGATTCAAGCCAGGGTCCATATGCCAGCCACTGTTTCTTTTTGGGGCTGCTTATGGAAGCTTCAAGCCCAGGTTCCAATTCTTTTTGGGGCCTGGCTTATGCTTCAAGCCAGGTCCATATGCCAGCCACTGTTCCTTTTGGGGCTGCTTATGGAAGCTTCAAGCCCAGGTCCATATGCCAGCCACTGTTTCTTTTTGGGGGCTGCTTAAGCTGGAAGCTTCAGCCAGGTCCATATGCCAGCCACTGTTTCTTTTTGGGGCTCGCTATGCTTCATGATAAGCTTCAAGCCAGGTCCCCCCCATATGCCAGCCACTGTTTCTTTTTGGGGGCTGCTTATGGAAGCTTCAAGCCAGGTCCATATGCCAGCCACTGTTTCTTTTTGGGGCTGCTTATGGAAGCTCAGCCAGCCAACAGCCACTCCACTGTTCTTTTGGGCTGCTTATGGAAGCTTCAAGCCAGGTCCATATGCCAGCCACTGTTTCTTTTTTGGGGCTGCTTATGGAAGCTTCAAGCCAGTCCATATGCCAGCCACTGTTTCTTTTTGGGGCTGCTTATGGAAATTCAAGCCAGGTCCATATGCCAGCCACAGGTTTCTTTTGGGGCTGCTTATGGAAGCTTCAAGCCAGGTCCATATGCCAGCCACTGTTTCTTTTTGGGGCGGAAGCTTAGCCTGGAAGCTTCATGGAGCCAGGGTCCATATGCCAGCCACTGTTTCTTTTGGGGCTGCTTATGGAAGCTTCAAGCCAGGTCCATATGCCAGCCACTGTTTCTTTTTGGGGCTGCTTATGGAAGCTTCAAGCCAGGTCCATATGCCAGCCACTGTTTCTTTTGGGGCTGCTTATGGAAGCTTCAAGCCAGGTCCATATGCCAGCCACTGTTTTCTTTTTTGGGGCTGCTTATGGGTAAGCTTCAAGCCAGGTCCATATGCCAGCCACTGTTTCTTTTTGGGGCTGCTTATGGAAGCTTCAAGCCAGGTCCATATGCCAGCCACTGTTTCTTTTTGGGGTGCTTATGGAAGCTTCAAGCCAGGTCCATATGCCAGCCATATGGAAGCTTCAGCCAGGTTATGCCAGCACTGTTCTTTTTGGGGCTGGCTATGGAAGCTTCAAGCCAGGTCCATATGCCAGCCACTGTTTCTTTTGGGGCTGCTTATGGAAGCTTCAAGGCCAGGTTATGGAAGCCATATGCCAGCCCTGTTTCTTTTTGGGGCTGCTTATGGAAGCTTCAAGCCAGGTCCATATGCCAGCCACTGTTTCTTTTGGGGCTGCTTATGGAAGCTTCAAGCCAGGTCCATATGCCAGCCACTGTTTCTTTTTGGGGCTGCTTATGGAAGCCTTCAAGCCAGGTCCAATGCCAGCCACTGTTTCTTTTGGGGCTGCTTATGGAAGCTCAGCCAGGTCCATATGCCAGCCACTGTTTCTTTTTGGGGCTGCTTATGGAAGCTTCAAGCCAGGTCCATATGCCAGCCACTGTTTCTTTTTGGGGCTGCTTATGGAAGCTTCAAGCAGGTCCATATGCCAGCCACTGTTTCTTTTTGGGGCTGCTTATATCAAGCCGGTCCATATGCCAGCCACTGTTTCTTTTGGGGCTGCTTATGGAAGCTTCAAGCCAGGTCCATATGCAGCCACTGTTTCTTTTTGGGGGCTGCTATGGAAGCTTCAAGCCAGGTCCATATGCCATCCACTGTTTCTTTTGGGGCTGCTTATGGAAGCTTCAAGCCAGGCCAGGTTGCATATGCCAGCCACTGTTTCTTTTTGGGGCTTGCTTATGGAAGATTCAAGCCAGTCAAGCACAGGCATATGCCAGCCACTGTTTCTTCCATTGGGGCTGCTTTGGAAGCTTCAAGCCAGGTCCATATGCCAGCCAATGGAAGCTCAAGCCAGGTCCATATGCTGTTTTTTTTGGGGGCTGCTTGGTGTGGAAGCTTCAAGCCAGGTCCATATGCCAGCCCACTGTTCTTTTTGGGGCTGCTTATGGCAAGCTTCAAGCCAGGTCCATATGCCAGCCACTGTGTTCTTCTTTGGGGCTGCTTATGGAAGCTTCAAGCCAGGTCCATATGCCAGCCACTGTTTCTTTTTGGGGGCTGCTTATGAAGCTTCAAGCCCAGGTCCATATGCCAAGCCACTGTTTCTTTGGGGCTGCTTATGGAAGCTTCAAGCCAGGTCCATATGCCAGTGTTTCTTCTGCTTATAAGCTTCAAGCCAGGTCCACTATGCCAGCCACTGTTTCTTTTTGGGGCTGCTTATGGAAGCTTTCAAGCCAGGTCCATATGCCAGCCACTGTTTCTTTTTGGGGCTGCTTATGGAAGCTTCAAGCCAGGTCCATATGCCAGCCACTGTTTCTTTTTGGGGCTGCTTATGGAAGCTTCAAGCCATGGTCCATATGCAGCAAGCCACAGTCCATATTGCCAGCCACTTTCTTTTTGGGCTGCTTATGGAAGCTTCAAGCCAGGTCCATATGCCAGCCACTGTTTCTTTTGGGCTGCTTATGGAAGCTTTTGCTTCAGCCACTATGCTTTTTGGGCTGCTTATGGAAATTCAAGCATATATGCCAGCCACTGTTTCTTTTTGGGCTGCTTATGGAAGCTTCAAGACAGTACATATCCACCACTTGGGCTGCTTATGGAATTAAGGAGCTTTCAAGCCAGGTTCCATAAGCCAGCCACTGTTTCTTTTTGGGGCTGCTTATGGAAGCTTCAAGCAGGTCCATATGCCAGCCACTGTTTCTTTTTGGGGCTGCTTATGGAAGCTTCAAAGCCAGAGTCCATATGGCCAGCCACTGTTTCTTTTTGGGGCTGCTTATGGAAGCTTCAAGCCAGGTCCATATGCCAGCCACTGTTTTTTGGGGCTTTTGGGGCTGCTTATGGAAGCTTTTCCAAGCCAGGTCCATATGCCAGCCACTGTTTCTTTTTGGGGCTGCTTGATATGGCCAATGCTTCAAGCCAGGTCCATATGCCAGCCACTGTTTATTTTGGGTGCTTATGGAAGCTTCAAGCCAGGTCCATATGCCAGCCACTGTTTCTTTTGGGGCTTGCTTATGGAAGCTTCAAGCCAGTCCATATGCCAGCCCACTGTTTCTTTTTGGGGCTGCTTATGGAAGCTTCAAGCCAGGTCCATATGCCAGCCACTGTTTCTTTTTGGGGCTGCTTATGGAAGACTTCAAGCCAGGTCCATATGCCAGCCACTGTTAATCTTTTTGGGGCTGCTATAGGAGCTTCAGCGGGTCCATATGCCAGCCACTGTTTCTTTTTGGGGCTTTGCTTATGGAAGAAGTTCAAGCCAGGTCCATATGCAGCCACTGTTCTTTTGGGGGCTGGCTTATGGAGCTTCAAGCCAGTCCATATGCCAGCCACTGTTTCTTTTGGGGCTGCTTATGGAAGCTTCAAGCCAGGTAATATGCCATCTGTTCTTTATGAAGCTTTTTGGGGCTGCCATTCAAGGCCAGGTCATTGCCGCCATGTTTCCCTTTTTGGGGCTGCTTATGTAAGCTTCAAGCTATTCAGCCAGTCCATATGCTCTGCCACTGTTTCTTTTTGGGGCTGCTTATGGAAGCTTCAAGCCAGGTCCATATGCCAGCCATTGGCTGTATTTTTCTTTTGGGGCTTTTATGGGGCTGCCATTATGGAAGCCAGGTTCCAAGCTCAGGACCATATGCCAGCCACTGTTTCTTTTTGGGGCTGCTTATGGAAGATTCAAGCCAGGTCCATATGCCAGCCACTGTTTCTTTTTGGGGCTGCTTATGGAAGCTTCAAGCCAGGTCCATATGCCAGCCACTGTTTCTTTTTGGGGCTGCTTATGGAAGCTTCAAGCCAGGTCCATATGCCAGCCACTGTTTCTTTTTGGGGCTGCTTATGGGAAGATTCAAGCCAGGCCAAATGGAAATTCAAGCCAGGTCCATATGCCCCATGTTTCATTTTGGGGCTGCTTATGGAAGCTTAAGCCAGGTCATATGCCAGCCACTGTTTCTTTTTGGGGCTGCTTATGGAAGCTTCAAGCCAGGTCCATATGCCAGCCACTGTTTCTTTTGGGGGCTGCTTATGGAAGCTTCAAGCCAGGTCCATATGCCAGCCACTGTTTTCTTTTTGGGGCTGCTTATGGAAGAGATTCAAGCCAGGTCCATATGCCAGCCACTTGTTTTTTCTTTTTGGGGCTGCTTATGGAAGCTTCAAGCCAGGTCCATATGCCAGCCACTGTTTCTTTTTGGGGCTGCTTATGGAAGCTTCAAAGCCAGGTCCATAATGCCAGCCACCAGTGTTTCTTTTGGGGCTGCTTATGGAAGCTTCAAGCCAGGTCCATATGCCAGCCACTGTTTCTTTTGGGGCTGCTCATATGCGAAGCTTCAAAGCCAGGGTCCATATGCCAGCCACTGTTTTCTTTTGGGGCTGCTTATGGAAGATTCAAGCCAGGTCCATATGCCAGCCACTGTTTCTTTTTGGGGCTGCTTATGGAAGCTTCAAGCCAGGTCCATATGCCAGCCACTGTTTCTTTTGGGCTGCTTATGGAAGATTCAAGCCAGGTCCATATGCCAGCCACTGTTTCTTTTTGGGGCTGCTTATGGAAGCTTCAAGCCAGGTCCATATGCCAGCCACTGTTTCTTTTTGGGGCTAGCGACTTATGGAGGCTTCAAGCCAGGTCCATATGCCAGCCACTGTTTCTTTTTGGGGCTGCTTATGGAAGATTCAAAGCCAGGTCCATATGTGCCAAGTTTCTGCTTAAGGAGCTGGGGCTGGCTTATGGAAGCTTCAAGCCAGGTCATATGCCAGCCACTGTTTCTTTTTGGGGCTGCTTATGGAAGCTTTCAACCAGGTCCATATTGTTTCTTTTTGGGGGCTGCTTATGGAAGCTTCAAGCCAGGTCCATATGCCAGCCACTGTTTTCTTTTTGGGGGCTGCTTATGCTTCAAGCCGGTCCATATGCCAGCCACTATGGAAGATCCATATGCCAGCCACTGTTTCTTTTTGGGCTGCTTATGGAAGCTTCAAGCCAGGTCCATATGCCAGCCACTGTTTCTTTTTGGGCTGTCCTATATGCAGCCACTGTTTCCTTTTTGGGCTGCTTATGGAAGCTTCAAGCCAGGTCCATATGCCAGCCACTGTTTCTTTTGGGGCTGCTTATGGAAGCTTCAAGCCAGGTCCATATGCCAGCCACTGTTTCTTTTTGGGGCTGCTTATGGAAGATTCAAGCCAGGTCATATGCCAGCTCACTGCTTTTCTTTTTGGTCTTCAAGCCAGGTCCATATGCAGCCACTGTTTTTTTTGGGGTGCTTATGGAAGCTTCAAGCCAGGTCCATATGCCAGCCACTGTTCTTTTTGGGGCTGCTTATGGAGCTTCAAGCCAGGTCCATATTTGCCAGCCACTGTTTTTCTTTTTGGGGCTGGCTTATGGAAGATTCAAGCCAGGTCCATATGCCATGCCACTGTTTCTTTTTGGGGCTGCTTATGGAAGCTTCAAGCCAGGTCCATATGCCAGCCACTGTTTCTTTTTTTTGGGGCTGCTTATGGAAGCTTCAAGCCAGGTCCATATGCCAGCCACTCCATATGTTTCTTTTTGGGGCCTGCTTATGGAAGCTTTCAAGCCAGGTCCATATGCCAGCCACTGTTTCTTTTTGGGGCTGCTTATGGAAGCTTCAAGCCAGGTCCATATGCCAGCCACTGTTTCTTTTTGGGCTGCTTATGGAAAATTCAAGCCAGGTCCATATGCCAGCCACTGTTTCTTTTTGGGGCTGCTTATGGAAGCTTCAAGCCAGGTCCATATGCCAGCCACTGTTTTCTTTTTTGGGGCTGCTTAATGAAGTTCAGCCAGGTCCATATGCAGCCACTGTTTCTTTTTGGGGCTGCTTATGGAAGCTTCAAGCAGGTCCATATGCCAGCTCACTGTTTCTTTTTGGGGCTGCTTATGGAAGCTTCAGCCAGGTCCATATCCAGCCACTGTTTCTTTTTTGGGGCTGCTTATGGAAGCAGCCAGGTCCATATGCCAGCCACTGTTTTTTTGGGGCTGCTTATGGAAGCTTCAGGTCATATGCCAGCCACTGTTTCTTTTGGGGGCTGCTTTGGAA
Organism: Microglena sp. YARC; assembly: GCA_022414725.1. Lineage (NCBI taxonomy): Eukaryota > Viridiplantae > Chlorophyta > Chlorophyceae > Chlamydomonadales > Chlamydomonadaceae > Microglena > Microglena sp. YARC. Next base: position 10,888 of record JAJSRW010001782.1, read on the forward strand.
GCTTCAGCCAGGTCCATATGCCAGCCACTGTTCTTTTGGGGCTGCTTATGGAAAGCTTCATTAGCGCCACCTTTATGGAAGCTTCATTGCTAACTGTTCTTTTTGGGGCTGGCATGTGCAGGTGCCGCACTGTTTCTTTTGGGGGCTGCGGAAGCTTCATCCATCAGCCATACTTAAAGCAATAAGCCTAAAGAAACAGTGGCTGGCATATGGGACCTGGACTTGAAGATTCCATAAGCAGCCCAAAAAGAAACATAGTGGCTGGCATATGATTATGGCTTGAAGCTTCATAAGTGGCTATATGGGAGCAAAAAAGACCCAAGCTTCCAAAAGAAACATAGTGGCTGCAATATAGGACTGGCTTGAAGCATAAGCAAAAAAGAACAGTGGCATATGGACCTGGCTTGAAGCTTCCATAAGCAGCCCCAAAAAAAGAAACAGTGGCTGCATATGGACTGGCTTGAAGCTTCCATAAGCAGCCCCAAAAAGAAACAGTGGCTGGCATATGGACCTGGCTTGAAGCTTTCCATAAGCAGCCCAAAAGAAACAGTGGCTGGCATATGGACCTGGCTTGAAGCTTCCATAAGCAGCCCCAAAAAAAACAGTGGCTGGCATATGAAACCTGGCTTGAGCTTCCATAAGCAGCCCCAAAAAGAAACAGTGGCTGGCATATGGACCTGGCTTGAAGCTTCCATAGCAGCCCCAAAAGAGAACAGTGGCTGGCATATGGACTGGCTTGAAAGCTTCCATAAGCAGCCCCAAAAAAGAAACAGTGGCTGGCAAATATGGACCTGGCTTGAAGCTCCATAAGCCCCCAAAAAGAAACAGTGGGCTGCATATGGACCTGCTTGAAGCTTCCATAAGCAGCCCAAAAAGAAACAGTGGCTGGCATATGGACCTGGCTTGAAGCTTCCATAAGCAGCCCCAAAAAGAACAGTGGCTGGCATATGGACCTGGCTTGAAGCTTCCATAAGCAGCCCCAAAAAGAACAGTGGCTGGCATATGGACCTGGCTTGAAGCTTCCATAGCAGCCACCTGGCTTGAGCCCCAAAAAGAAACAGTGGCTGGCATAATGGACCTGGCTTGAAGCTTCCATATGGCTGCATTATTGGAACTGGCTTGAATCTTCCATAAGCAGCTGGCCCAAAAAGCCCAAAAAGAAACAGTGGCTGGCATGGCCTGCATGGACCTGGCTTGAAGCCAAAAAGAAACAGTGGCTGGCCCATAAGCAGCCCCAAAAAGAAACAGTGGCTGGCATATGGACCCTGGCTTTGAAGCTTCCATAAGCAACCCCAAAAAGAAACTGGCAGTGGCTGCAGCCCCAAAAAAGAAACAGTATATGGACCTGGCTTGAATCTTCCATAAGCAAGCCCCAAAAAGAAACAGTGGCTGGCATATGGACCCTGGCTTGAATGGCTTCCAATAAGCAGCCCCAAAGAAACAGTGGCTGGCATATGGACCTGGCTTGAAGCTTCCATAAGCAGCCCCAAAAAGAAACAGTGGCTGGCATATGGACCTGGCTTGAAGCTTCCATAAGCAGCCCAAGCAAAAAAGTGGCTGCAAACAGTGCTGGCATATGGACCTGGCTTGAAGCTTCCATAAGCAGCCCCAAAAAGAAACAGTGGCTGGCATATGGACCTGGCTTGAAGCTTCCATAAGCAGCCCCAAAAAGAAACAGTGGCTGGCATATGGACCTGGCCTTGAAGCTTCCATAAGCAGCCCCAAAAAGAAACAGTGGCTGGCATATGGAACCTGGCTTGAAGCTTCCATAAGCAGGCCCAAAAAAGAAACAGTGGCTGGCATATGGACCTGGCTTGAAGCTTCCATAAGCAGCCCCAAAATGAAACAGTGGCTGACATATGGACCTTGGCTTGAAGCTTCCATAAGCAGCCCCCCAAAAAAGAAACAGTGGCTGGCATATGGACCTGGCTTGAAGCTTCCATAAGCAGCCCCAAAAAGAAACAGTGGCTGGCATATGGACCTGGCTTGAAGCTTCCATAAGCAGCCCCAAACAAAAAAGAAACAGTGGCTGGCATATGGACCTGGCTTGAAGCTTCCATAAGCAGCCCCCAAAAGAAACAGTGGCTGGCATATGGACCTGGCTTGAAGCTTCCATAAAGCAGCCCCTGCTGAAAAAGCAAACAGAAACAGTGGCTGGCATATGGGACCTGGCTTGAATCTTCCATAAGCAGCCCCAAGAAAGAAACAGTGGCTGGCATATGGACCTGGCTTTGAAGCTTCCATAAGCAGCCCCAAAAAGAAACAGTGGCTGGCATATGGACCTGGCTTGAAGCTTCCATAAGCAGCCCCAAAAAGAAACAGTGGCTGGCATATGGACCTGGCTTGAAGCTTCCATAAGCAGCCCCAAAAAGAACAGTGGCTGGCATATGGACCTGGCTTGAAGCTTCCATAAGCAGCCCCAAAAAGAAACAGTGGCTAGGCATATGGACCTGGCTTGAAGCTTCCATAAAGCAGCCCAAAAAGAAACAGTGGCTGGCATATGGACCTGGCTTGAAAGCTTCCATAAGCAGCCCCAAAAAGAAACAGTGGCTGGCATATGGACCCTGGCTTGAAGCTTCCATAAGCAGCCCCAAAAAGAAAACCAGTGGCGCCTGGAATGGACCGCTTGTTCCATAAAGCAAAAAAGAAACAAGTGGCTGGCATATGGACCTGGCTTGAAGCATTCCATAAAGCAGCACCATAAAACCAAAAAGAAACAGTGGCTGCATATGGACTGGCTTGAAGCTTTCCATAAGCAGCCCAAAAAAGAAACAGTGCTGCGCATATGGACCTGGCTTGAATATTCCATAAGCAGCGCCCAAAAAACAATTGGCCCCTTAGCATGAAAAGCAGGGCTGAATAAAAGCCCCAAAGAAACAGTAAGGACTGGATATGACTGGCATCTTCCAAACTGGCTAAAGCACTCCCAACACAAACAACTGGCTATGCCTGATAAATGGCTTGAATGGGAACTCCCATAAGCAGCCCCAAAAAGAAACAGTGGGCATGGCCTGGCTTGATTCCCATATGACCATGGCCTGAAGCTATAAGGACTGGCTGGCCACATTTCCAACGCAAAAAAAGACAAACAGTGGCTGGCATATGGACCTGGCAAATCTTCCATAAGCAGCCCAAAAAGAAAACAGTGGCTGGCATATGGACCTGGCTTGAAGCTTCCATAAGCAGCCCCAAAAAGAAACAGTGGCTGGATATGGGACCTGGCCTTGAAGCTTCCATAAGCAGCCACCAAAAAGAAACAGTGGGCTGGCTTGAATATAAGACCTGGCATATGAAGCTTCCATAAGCAGCCCCCAAAAAGAAACAGAGGCTGGCATATGGACCTGCTTGAATCTTCCATAAGCAGCCCCAAAAAGAAACAGTGGCTGGCATATGGACCTGGCTTGAAAGGCTTCCATAAGCAGCCCCAAAAAGAAACAGTGGCTGGCATCATGGACCTGGCTTGAAGCTTCCATAAGCAGCCCCAAAAAGAAACAGTGGCTGGGCATATGGACTGGCTTGAGCCCAAGCTTCCATAGCAACCCAAAAAAGAAACAGTGGCTGGCATTGGGCACCTGGCTTGAAGCTATAAGCAGCCCCAAAAAGAAACAGTGGCTGGCATATGGACCTGGCTTGAAGCTTCCATAAGCAGCCCCAAAAAAGAAACAGTGGCTGGCATATGGACCTGGCTTGCAAGTTCTTCCTACTGGCCGCATGGACCCTGGCTTGAAGCAATTCCATAAGCTGGCAGCCCTATGGACCTGGTTGAAGCTTCCATAAGCAGCCCCAAAAAGAACAGTGGCTGGCATATGACCTGGCTTGACCTGGCTGCTGGCATATTCATACAGCATTCAAAAAAAGCCTGTTCGGACAGAGCGGCACCCAAACAAAAAACAGTGGCTGGCATAGCAATATTCCATTAAGAGCCAAAAGCAGCCCCAAAAGAAAACAGTGGCTGGCATATGGACCTGGCTTGAGCTTCCATAAGCAGCCCAAAAGAAACAGTGCTGGCATATGGACCTGGCTTGAAGTTCATAAGCAGCCCCAAAGAAACACTGGCTGGCATATGGCAGGCTGGCTTGAATAATGATGATCTTCAACCTAAGCAGCCCCAAAAAGAAACAGTGAGCTGGCAATATGGACCTGGCTTATGAAGCTTCCAATAAGCAGCCCCAAAAAGAAAAGTGAGCTGGCATATGCCTGGCTTGAAGCTTCCATAAGCAGCCCCCAAAAAGAAAACAGTGGCTGGCAATATAGGCTGGCACACTGGCTTGAATCTTCCCATAAGCAGCCCAACAAAGAAAAACAGTGGCTGGCATATGGACTGGCTTTGAAGCTTTTTCCATAAGCAGCCCCAAAAAAGAACAGTGGCTTTGCATATGGACCTGGCTTGAATCTTCCATAAGCAGCCCCAAAAAGAAACAGTGGCTGGCATATGGACCTGGCTTGAAGCTGTCCATAAGCAGGGCCCCAAAAAGAAACAGTGGCTGGCATATGGACCTGGCTTGAAGCTTCCATAAGCAGCCCCAATAGAGTGGCTGGCATATGGACCTGGCTTGAAGCTTCCATATAGCAGCAGCCCCAAAAAGAAACATGCTTGGCATACTGGACCGCTGGACCTGGCTTTCCATAGAGCAGCCCCAAAAAAAAACAGCCTGGCTGGCATAATGGACCTTGGCTTGAAGCTTCCATAACAGCCCGCAAAGAAGAACAGCGGGCTGGCAATGAAGAAACATGGCAGCGCTTTGCATAACGCAAAAAAGAAAAGTGGTGGATGGACTTGAAATCTTCCATAAGCAGCCCCAAAAAGAAACAGTGGCTGGCTGCATATGGACCTGGCTTGAATTTCAAATAAGCATAGGGCCCACGGCAAAAAGAAACAGTGGCTGGATATGGATGGCTTGAAGCTTCCATAAGCAGCCCCAAAAAAAGAAACAGTGGTTGCTATTGGATATTGTCCTGGCTTTTTGAAGCTTAAAGCAGCGCCAAAAAAAAGAAAACAGTGGCTGGCAATATTGGTACTGGAAACTGAAACGCTTACATTAACAACACACCAAAAAGAAGTATGGCTTCATAAATCTATCAACAATAAGCCCAAAAAAGAAACAGTGGCTGGCATATGGACCTGGCTGGGCATGAAGCTTCTCATAAGCAGCCCCAAAAAGAAACAGTGATGGCAGATATGGGACCTGGCTTGAAGCTCTCATAAGCAGCCCAAAAAGATAACGTGGCTGGCATAGACTGGGCCTGGATTCGATCTTGCCTCGCATAAGGCGTCCAAAAAGAAACAAACTGGGCATAGGACCTGGAACAATGTTGAACTGGCTTGGAGCTTCCATAACACCCCAAAGCCTAGGGCCCTGACTGTCGCTCCTCACCATAACAACAGAGGACACAGTGGCCAACTTGAAGCTTCCATAAGCAGCACCCAAAATAACGAAACAGTGGCTGGCATATGGACCTGGCTTGAAGCTTCCATAAGCACCCAAACAAAGCCCCGCTGGCTTGAATCTTCCTAACCCCAAAAAGAAAATCAGTGGCTGGCATAATGGACATACTTTGAAGCTTCCATAACGCAGCCAAAAAGAAAAGTGGCTGGCATATGGACTGGCTTGAAGCTTCCATAAGCAGCCCCAAAAAAGATAACAGGGGGCACTCAGGACTGACTTGAATCTTCATAAGCAGCCCCAAAAAGAAACAGTGGCTGGCATATGGACCTGGCTTGAAGCTGCAGCCAAAAATGAAACAGTGGGCTGGCATGTGGACCTGGCTTGAATTTCCCATAAGCAGCCGCAAAAGAAACGTGGCTGGAGTGGCTGGCAATACTGCCTGGCAACCCTTTATAGCCATAAGCAAAGTATCCACCAAAAGAAACAGTGTGCTGGGCAATATGGACCTGGCTTGAAGCTTCCATAAGCAGCCCCAAAAAGAAACAGTGGCTGAGCATATGGACTGGCCGTTAGAAGCTTCCGTAAGCAGCCCAAAAAGAAACATGTGGCTGTGATAATATGAAGCACTCAAGATAAGGAAGATGCCCGAAAAAGCTAAACCAGTGGCATATGGACCTGGCTTGAATGCTTCCAAGCAAAAAAGAAAAACAAAAGCACATGCAGACGCCAAAAGAATGGTGGCTAACCTGGCTGCTTTCATCAGCAGCCCAAAAATAGTAGGAGACTGGCTTGAAGCTTCCAATAAGTAGCATAAACCGTGGACACTGCGTCTTTGAATCTAATCCATAAAAAAGCCTAGCCCACAAAAGAAAAAAAACAAGTGGCTGTAATAAAGCCCCCCAAAAGAAACAGAGAGCAGCCCCAAAAACAGCTGGCTGGCATATGGATAAGGGCAGCCCCAAAAAGAAACAGGCTGGCAATGGGGCTTGAATCTTCTCATAAGCAGCCCCAAAAGAAACAGTGGCTGGCATATGGACTTAGCTGGCTGAAGCTTCCATAAGCAGCCCCAAAAAGAAACAGTGGCTGGCATATGGACCTGCTTGAAGCTTCCATAAGCAGCCCCAAACAAAAGAAAAACAGTGGCTGGATATATGACCTGCCAGCTTGAAAGCTTCCATAAGCAGCCCAAAAAGAAACAGATGGCTGGCCAGACCTGGCTTGAAGCTTCCATATCCAGCCCAAAAACAGTGGCTGAGCATACTGGACCTGCTTGAAGCTTCCATAAGCAGAAAACCACCATGGCTTGTGAATCTTCATAGCTCTAAGCAGGCACCTCAAAAGAAAAGTGGCTGCATATGGACCTGGCTTGACTTCCCTATAACAGCCCCAAAAGAAACAAGTGGCTGCATAGTGAGCCTGGCTTTGCACGCTTCATAAGCAGCGCCAAATCACCGGAAACAGTGGCTGGGCTATTGGAATGGCTAAGCTTTCCATAAGCAGCCCCAAAACAACAGTGGCTGGCAGACCTGGCTTGAAGCTTCCATAAGCAGCCCCAAAAGAAACAGTGGCTGGCATAGTGGCTCTGGCTTGAAGCTTCATAAGCAGCCCCAAAAAGAAACAGTGGCTGGGGGACATATGGACCTGGCTTGAAGCTTGCATAAGCAGCCCCCAAAAAAGATAACTTGGTCTGGATGCCGCACTCACGTGACCTGGGCTTGAATCCTATCCAAACAGCAGCCGCCAACAATTAAGAAGACAGTGGCTGGCATACTGGACCCGGCTTGAAGCTTCCATAAGCAGGCCCCAAAAAGAAACAGTGGCTGGCATATGGGACCTGGCATTGAAGCTTCCATAAGCAGCCCCAAACCTATCAGAAACAGTTGGCTGCAAAAATGGACCTGGTCTTGAACTTCTTTATCATATAGCATAGATGTCCAAAAGAAAACAAGTGGTCTGAGCATATGGACCTGGGCTTGAAAGCTCCTAACACAGTCCCAAAGAGGACACCTAGGCATATAGGACAGCCCCCAAACTCAGAAACGAGGGCTGGCATATGGACCTGGCTTGAAGCTCTTCATAAGCAGCCCAACGCAAACAGTGGCTGGCATATTGGGACCCTGGCTTTTGAAGCTTCCCATAAGCAGCCAACAAGAAACAGTGGTTGCATATGGAGCCTGGCTTGAAGCTTCATCAGCAGCCCCCAAAAGAAACAGTGGCTGGCATATGGACCTGGCTTGAATCTTCCATAAGCCGCCCAGAAAAGAAACAGTCGGCGTTGGCATACTGGACCTGGCTTGCAAGCTTCATAAGTCAGCCCCCAAAGAAACATGTGGTTCGTGGCATGGACTGGCTTTGAAGCTTCCATAAGCAGCCCAAATAGAAACAGTGGCTGGCAATATGACACTGGGCATTGAAGTCTTCCATAAGTCAGCCCCAAAGATGAACAGTGGCTGGCACTCATGGCCTGGTTGAAAGCTTGCCATAAGCATGCCCAAACAGAAAAGTGGCTGGCATATGGCCTGGCTTGAATCTTCCCATTAAGCAGCCCAAAAGAAAACAGTGGCTGCATAGTGGACCTGGTTGAAGCTTCCTCATATTAGCAGCCCAAACAAAGAACAGCTGGCTGGCAATATGACCTGGCATTTGAACCTTCCATAAGCAAGCCCCAAAAGAAACAGTGGCTGGCATATGGACCTGGCTTGAAGCTTCCATAAGCAGCCCAAAAAGAAACAGTGCCTTGGGATATGACCTAGGCTTGAATCTTCCATAAAGCAGCCCCAAAAAAGAATAACAGTCGGATAGGCATATGGACCCTGCGCTCTTTGAAGTCTTTGCCCGCATAAGCACCCCCCACCCAAACCGTACACTACCAACAAGTGGCTCCCGCCGAGGCTATCAATAGGGCGTGAACAGAACAGCGTGGCTTCTTTACTGTTTGTGCCATAAGAAGCCGAGGGCTCTTCCATTACAGAACGCGGAATAGACAGGACTGGCGTGGACATATTATTTTGGCACCCCCATAGGCTTGAATGTGCTTCCATAAGCAACCCCATCCACAAAGAGACAGTGGCTCTTCGCGCGAAATACACCCGCGTCCCTGCCACTCGGCTAAATATAGAATTATACTTCCAACTGAAGGCGAAGCTCCGCCAAACACAAGAACAGTGCGGCTGGACCGTTAGACATTGATACCTGTGCTTTAACTCCTTGATAAGCGCCCTGAACAAGAACAAAGCAACGCACCAGTTTGAGTGTCTGGACATACTTATGACTTGGCCGTTCGGAAATGTCCTACCATAAGCAGCCCCTCGCGAACACACTGAATATGCAAAACCCGCGAAAGTGATGCCTGCTGGCCAATACGGGTACCCTCGGCTTGAAGCTGTCCTGGATCAATAAGAAATGTCCCGAAATAAAAACAGAAATCAGGTGGCAATGTGGTGACACTCAGGACTGGCTTTGAATTCATAGCATGTGGCCCCAGTCCCCAATACAATTATGAACTGTCTATGTTGGAGCCTGGCATATGGACCTGGCCCTTTGAAGCGTCCTATTGACACGGTGCCTGAAGCTCCTCAAATAAATATCAGTGGCGGCATCACTGCGATGCTCTTAGCGCTTGATTCACAATTGATTATTATCTGGATTCACTTGTATGATTTCCAATAACGCAGCCCAAAGTGGTGAGCAAATCATAGTGGGCTGGCAATACTTGGTGATTCTCCGGGCACGTCCCGTTGCCGCTCGCTTCTAGGAATCGTTTGGTTGCCGCCATTCTACCAAAACAGCGGTCATTGGCTTCTTGCACACATCTTAACAAGAATATAGCACCCTGCAGCTGTCGCTCTCGGGCCACGTATCAATATTCTGGACCTGACGCTCTGTGCACAAGCATTTCCATACAAGCTGACCTCGAACGAAGAAGGTACACAGCAAACACGTGGGCTGGCTCCAAGCGTAACCGGTTGTTTGTCCGGTCGCCCAGGCTCAATCGTTGGGGAGCACTTGGATAAAATGCATATGCCTACGGGGCGCCCTTCCGCCCCACTTTGAATAGACCATGTCGCCGGCGCCCGGCCATGCGGGACCGGTCTACAAGAAGATTAAAAGGACACACCAGTTTTCCCGGTACATCGTTTTTGGCAATATGGACCTCACGCGCTTGTGAGTGGAAGCTAGGAGAGAGAGGCATGAGGCTAAGTCACGAGGATGAGAGCCTAGCCCGCCAAAAAGAAACAGTGGGGCCTAGGCGATAAGATGGGAACCTGGAGCGTGAGAAGGCTGTATGATCCATAGAAAGCGCCAACAGAAGAACAGTGGCTGGGCATGTGAGACCTTGGGACTGTAGAAGGGAGCTGATGCCAATGAAGCAGGAGGGCCCAAGAAAGACACAAGAGGTGAGGAGCATGAGAGGAATGAGAGCTAAGAGATGGAGGACCTTAGTAGGGCGAGATGTGAGTAACAGAGAGGACGCTTGAGAGAGAGCTAGCGTCCGGAGAGAGAGAGTCTCACAGTTGAGAGAGAGCTAAGAGAAGGACGCCAGCCGCAGGAATAGAGAAAGGAAAAGAGCCTACGAGAGAGTAGGGAGGCTAGGTACAGTAATGGAGGAAGCCGTAGGCGGTATGAGTGAGAAGAGAGAGACTGATCGTAGAGAGAGATGAGACGATGAAAGGGCACCCCGAAAGAAGAGAGAAAGAAGACGAGTGGAGGACTGGGGGACGAATATGGAGCGTAGACGAGGGACTGGGCATTGAGAGCTAGCATCGCTGGTGAGTGATTGATAAGAGGCCACAGTTGGCCTCGAAGATAGAAACAGTGGTGGCATTATGGGACTGAGCTATGAGAGCTATGGAGCTATGGGTTCCATAAAGGAGCCTGGCCAGAAGAGGGAAAGCAGAGAAGTTGGAGGCGTAAGGACATAGGGTGGACCTGGGCTTGAAAAGCTGAAGTGACCATCAGACAGACAGGAGCCCCAACAAAGAAACAGTGGCTGTGCATAAGATGGAGACGCTGGCATTGAAGGACTGATGCCAGAGAGAGATAGGACTTAGGACGGATCGAGAGCGACGAGCAGAAGAAGAAGAAACAGTTGTAGGCGTGGCGAAAGCTAGAATGACGCCTGAAGACGGCTTGAAGCATTGGTACCATAAAGCAGGCCCCAAGAAAGAAGGAAGAAGACTACAAGTGGGACGCTGAGAGCGTGATGTGGGACCTGGACTTTGAGCTTCCATAAGCGCAGACCCCAAATAGGAAGCAGTGTCTGGCATTTATATGGACCGCTTGGCTTGGAGAGTATGTTCCATAGGTGCCAAGGCGCCAGAAAGAAACGTGGCTGGCATATGACGCTGGCGTGAATCTTGTCCATGAGGAGCAGCCGCAAGAAAGAAACAAAGTGGCCTGGCATATGGACCGGCTTTGAAAGCGGGTTTCTCATAACGCAGGGGCACCCGAAAAAGAGAACAGTGGGCTGGCAGAATATGGCACCTGGCTTTTGAATCTTGTCCTATACAAGCCCCCCAGAAGAAAGGGAAACAGTGTGCTAGGCATCGATGTGCAGACCGGTGGTGGGCTTATGAAGCTGGGTCCAGTAGCAGCCCCAAAAGAAGGACAGTGGCATGGCATATGTTGAGGCGTGGCTTGGGAGAGGCAGAGCGTCCCATATAGTGACGAGGCCACAAAGGACAACAGTGGCCTGGCGTATGAGCTGAGAGCGGAGATGGCGTGCTGTCATTCTATCCATAAGCAGCCAAGAGAAACAGTAGGGAACTGGCCGAATGCGTTGGACGGCTGGAGGCTTGAAGCCTTCCCACATAGAGGCCTAAGGACGGAGGCTAGCGAGAAGAGAGAGCTAAGAAGAAGAGCGGATAGGAGAAGAACAGTGGTGATCGCCTAGTGGGATTGTGAGTACGTTGATATAACTTCCATAAAGGCAAGCCCCAGACATGAGAGAGAGGCTAACAGTTGAGGCGGAGGAGCCATGGAGAGGACATAGAGTCTAGGAGAGGGAGGATACTGTATGGAAGATCGAGAGCTTCATAGGCAAGGCAGCCACGAAAACAGAAACAGGATGGGCTGGCGATATTAGGACCTGGTTGAGGTATGCCAAATTAAGCAGCCACCAAAAAGAAACAGGGGACTAGGGCAGTATGGAACCTGGCGTTGAAGGCTGATCCATAAGCATGCCCCCCAACAGAAACCAGTGGTCTGGCGAGATAATGGTTTACCGTGAGCTTGAGATCTTCCTCATAGAATGCGACCGAAGAAGCCCTCGAAATGAGAGAATCAAGTGGGCTGGCATATGGGACCGTGAGCTGTAAGCTTTCCTATGAAGCAAGCCCAAAAGAGACAGTGGCGTGAGACATAGTGGAACCTGGCTGAAGCTTCCAGATAGGAGAAGGAGCGAGAGAGCCACCGAAAAGAAACGAGTGGATGGCAGTATGGAGAACCTGGGCTGAGAGGAAGCTATCCATCAATGCAGCGCCCAAGGAGGAAAGAAGAACAAGGGAGGACGTAGGGCATAATGGGACCGTGGCTTGGCAGCTTCCATAGAGCAGCCCCAAAAAGAGAAACAGTGGGTCTGGGCTTATAGGACCTGGGCTATGAATCTTTCCATAAACAAGAAGGCCCCAAATAGAAACCCAGTGGGCTGGCACATAGTGGACCTGGGCGTAGGGAAGCTTCCATAAGCAGCCCCAAAAAATGATGAGAGAGAGAGAAGATCAGATGGCTGGATATGGAGGAAGAGACCTTGGGAACTGTAGATGGAGATCGTCATAAGCACCCAAAGTAGAAACATAGTGCGGCAGTGAAGCAATGGATGGACGCTGGACTTGGGAATCTGGTCCTACTAGCAGTTCATGGGCCATAAAGAGAAAGAGAATGAGGCTGTCATATGGGATGGCTTGAAGCTTCTAAATGCAGATGCGCCCAAGAAGGAGAAAAGTGGCT